>OZ012735.1:684173725-684449051 GCA_963859935.3 Lathyrus sativus | reverse complement strand
TCCCCCCTTTGGTGATCATATTGTTTTTGACATCGGATATCCTTAGACAAATGGCTTTAGCAATATCTCGTTCTTTAGGGTCTTCCTCCAAGAAAGGGAATGGAGACTTATCCAAGATAGGTAATCCTACCAACTGAGAGTACTCTTCTAAGGTAGGTAAAAGCTGATAATCTGGAAAGGTGAAGCAGTGATAATCTGGATCATAAAACTGTAGCAAAGTCGCAAGAAGTCCTTCGTTTACTTGAATCTTCAACAAAGACAATAGCCTTCCATATCTGTTCTAGAACTTTTCTTGATCTTGAACCAACTCTCTGAGCTTCTCTAGGACTTCCAAATTAAAACCCTTAAAAGTAAATTTCAAAGTATGCTTCCTAGAGTAATCCATGGTATCGTGCAATGTTCATAAATAGAGTTTGAATTCCATGAAATCTTAATGCGATATGATGTTTTATGAATGCAATGCATGAAAACACACAAAGTCCTAGGATAAAGGAACGTGAGTGGAGTTAAGGTCTACCCATCCCCAAAAGGAGTGTACTATAGGTTAATTGTACCTGCAGAACAAGGTTCTAAAAAGTGCCCAAAGTCATCAGCCCATCTTTCGGATATTATCAACCTTCCGACTGACTCGGGGGTTAATAATATTCTCAAGAGAACCTCTTTTGAGTGTAGTATCGCGTAGCAACCATTGTAGGACTACTCCCACATAGCTCCCGCACTACGTCCTAAATAAGGCCAAGGTGGTGTTAAGGTACTACGGTCCTCAATATCACAGACTCCAATCGACCATGGAAAAAGTTTTCACGATTACTCGTTCAACCGAACCATTTTCGAAAAGGTCTCAACTGAGCGGTGATTCTCGAATCAGCTTGGTCGGGATTCAACTCCCTATAAGCCTCATCGAATATATCCCCATCCTATAATAATGTCACTAGTCCGGGCGTAGGACTTATCTCACAACACAAGGAACCATCCCAAAATCAGAGTACAGTATATACATGTAAATGAATAGTAAAGCAAATAGTAATAAACATGAACAAATTAGGGGTAACCCTCAAAAGTTTAGATTCCCCAGTGAAGTCGCCATTTTCTGTTGCGGTGGAAATAGGATCACAAACTATTAATTAGTTTGAATCGCAATTCAATTCACAACCGCTCTTTGATTTATCCGAAGGAAAAGGTCAAAAGAGGGAAAACCTATTTTTGCATCGTAAACACAACGCGGGGAAATTCTAGGATTCGGGGGTTGGTTAAATTTAGGGAAGGTATTAGCACCCTAAACTTCTGTAGTACTCTACAGGAACCTTTTGTTCAAATGTTTACTATTTGCTTTATTATTTGCTTAAGGTATATGTACAAAGGGATTAAAAGTGAGAAAAGAGACCTAAGGGGTTAGTTCTAAGTTTACTCGGCAAGACATCGCATCTTGTGCCTACGTATCCTTACGGGAGTGGAATCAGAGTAATCGTAGTTCCCCTCGAAAGGGAGGTTAGAGACTTCTTGACAGTGGTCAAGGTCTCAAGGGGAATAAACGCATCTTAAGGACACGCTTACGTGGAGTGTAGAAACTCCAAATCTCTACGTTGAAATGTTAAGTTGTAATTAGGGTTAAATTAGGGATTCCACGGCGGGAAACCCTAAAATGAGCGCGGCGGCTCTTTGACCTAATGCTAGGGGTAAAATGGTAATTTTGCCTGCGGCGAGGCATTTGTGAAGATTTAGGGTTGAAAAGGTGTAAGGGTTGAAGGTGAGGACTATTGACACGGCGGTCAAACGGCTAGACCTAATCCTTCGGAGGTGTGTAGTGTGACTGGAATATTGATAAATGCGTGAAGTGATTGAGTTATGCAAACAGGGAATAAAGACAGCAGTTAAAGCCATACAAACAGAAATTAAAAGGCAGAAATTTAAAGCGCGATTATTAGATTCGCGGGGTTACATATGAGAAGCAGTTACAATATAGTAATGAAATAAAATGAGATAAGTAATGGTAAATGTAATGAGCTGCAAAATGAACAAATGGCGTTAGTGGGCAGAGTTAGGCGGTGATCAAATGAGTTAAGAAAAAGATGCAAATTTGAGATTTTATTATTGTTTTATTTAAAAAAAATCTTAAATAATTTAAGGTTAGCTTGCAAAAGAAATTTAATTTAAAAATAATTTACTCTTTTAAAAGGTTTTATTTTTATATTTTTAAGAAAAGTTTTTCTTATTTTATTTAAAAAGGTTTTTACTTATCCTTAATATTCATATTTTAAAAAAAAGATTTCTTTTAAATTATAAAATAAAAATGTTATATTTTTAAAAAAGATTTTTTTTTATTATAAAATTAGAATGTTAAAAAACGGTTTTTAAAAAAACATAAAACAAATTAAAAAAAAAACAAAACAACATAAAATAAAAAGGGGGGGGGGGGGGGGGGGGGTTGGGCCGGTAACCACACCCGGACCCAACCCAGTTATTAGTCATAAGGTGAAATGTTTTTTAGGGTTTCCAAACCCAGACTTATTCTCGCGGCGCCGCTGTTCTTCATCTTCTTCTTCTTTCTCTCGCGATCGCTATGTTTTGCGTCTTCTTCTACAAAAAAAAACCTGAAAAATGATGAACATGTGAGTTAACGCGTGAGGGTTTACATTTGTCTTTAGCCGATGATGTTTGAAGCTGAGGCTACGGAGTTGATTGCCCGCCGTTTGTAGTGAACGGCGAAGGCGATCTCCTCGTCGGTGCTTCGCTCGTGGTTCTATGAGGTTTGTTCGTCGATGACGGAGACGATGATGAAGGCTCCGGTCCTTCTGAGTCTCGGCCGCCCCTTCTCGCGCCGCCTAGGGTTTTCGCGACCTCCTTCCTTCGTTAGGGTTTCGCTCGTGATCTTCCTTTTTCGCGGCGCTCTCGTTAGCCCCTCTTCACAGGTGAAATTGTTCCTTTTATAACTTCTCTGACCCCCTCCTTTTTGGGCTTTTGATGTTGGATTTACGATTTCGTGATGATTCGATCTGATTTGATTTTGTTTTGATTACGATTGGATGCTTTCTGATATGAATCTGATACTGATTGAACTCTGTTTCCTC
This sequence comes from Lathyrus sativus, assembly GCA_963859935.3. Taxonomy (NCBI): domain Eukaryota; kingdom Viridiplantae; phylum Streptophyta; class Magnoliopsida; order Fabales; family Fabaceae; genus Lathyrus; species Lathyrus sativus. The sequence goes on along the minus strand of OZ012735.1, from coordinate 684,445,983 downwards.
TTTTAGGGTTTGATTGGTCTTTCTGATTTCCAGCTGATACGATTCTTCTGATTTGATTCGGAGCCTTCTATTTTCCTGATACTTTGTTGAGGCCATTCAAAGTCTGTTCTGTTTAGGCTTGGTTTTCGTGAACTTGCCTATGTGGTTCAGAATTGATACTGCTCATGAATTGTTTAGGTTCTGAGTTCCGAATTCTGAATCTGATACTGATGCGTTTGTGGCTTTTCAGGTGTTGGAAATTTCGAAACCAAAGCGACTCAGACCTGCCGGCATCCGGGTCTGAGTCCAAACTTGCCTATGTCGCCTTATTCTCGTATCAGTTTGGAAATCCAATTGCGGCAAAACGAATCAGTCCCGCTTCTTTTATTACTTTTGTCTCTCGGATGTCCCGTAACGATAAGAACAGGTGTTACCTGATCTGACGCCAACGGCGCGGATCGGTAACGGGGGTAGGACGCAGCTTCGGTTGTGCCACTCCCGGCACTCGATGATGACACTGTTCTGAGAGTGTCAAAAACAACTTCTAACATTTTTCTATACTGTTTGTTCTGTTTTGATGTGCAGGTGAATTGGAGATTCTGCGGAGAAGCTCAAAGACATCATGAAGACACTTAGATGTTTAGAATTTCCTTAGGATAGATACTTATTGTAAATGAAACCTCTTGTAAACCAAGTTCAAATTCACTTATCAATTTGTAAACTATAAATATTTATGAAATGAAATTCAACAAATATTCATATTTACTTTCTCAATTGTAAATTCAAAGTCTCCATATATAATAATTCAGAACCATTTAAATTCCCCCTTGAGTTGTAACTTATAGATACTTATGAACAAAAGTTCAAACATATTTAAAACTTACTTCTCCTTTGCCTTGACTAATTTTATAAATGATATCCCGCCACAAGATTATATCCAAACAAATTCAAATTAAAATCTCGTTGATCACATCACTTCTCAAAATAACCTTAACAGTATCCACTTCCTTTTCAACCCAACTTCATCTTATTAAGAGGAAACAAAACTGTTTAGAAATGTTTAAAAATCAAACAAAGCACGGCCCCGAGTCCAATCATATTTCTGACAAAACATACCGGCACCTTGACCCAAGTGGCAAATAAATGCCTCAGAACTTAACAACAGCCCGTTTTCAAGGAATTAGCAGAATTTGTGTAAAATGACCAAAATACCCCTGGAACCAAATCTGCAAAACAAACACCTCCATAACTTGTTAGTGGTTAGCGAAAGTACATATGAGATGCTATGCGAAATGACTGACTAAATATAAGGGTAAAATTTGGGGTATTACATTAGCTCACCGTCAGCGAGGATACCCCACTGAGAAAGAACCAGAGCCAGCCTAGCTAGAGACTTGCTTTTGTGAAAGGGATACTGACCCGGATCTCGAAGCACGAATCATCTTTGCCTAGCGTCACCCTAACCTGCAAGGAATGACCACCGTGGAAAATCCAAGCTGTCTCGTTTTGAAGGAATATCTGTTTTGGTCAAAAGTGATAGCATTAAATATATTCTATACTCACTCCTACGAAATTACTTTGGAGCCAGAGAAACTCTTGCCCAGAGGAGAGTTGAAATTTTCTTTGGTAAAAGCCGAACGGGAAAACGCAGTACTTTGGGAGCTGCTCCGTAAAAGTCAGAGGAAGACAAGGCTATAGGAGGGAGAAGGGTCATCTTGTTAGGGGATTCTTAGTTATTAATTTCTTTTTGTTGAACCCAGGCTTATGGGAATATGTGATATTTCATTTGGTAAAATGTTTGTAAAAGTTTATTTGATAATGAAAACATTATGTTGTAAAACTCCTTTTATTAATGAAAATTTTGTTAAGTTTTCATCACGTTGTTACGTATTAATCCATTAACTTTGTTCGTAAAAAAACTTTTTGGTTTTCCTTGAATGTGTGGTCTGAATCTGCATTGGATCCTGCATTTCATTTTGCATTTCATCTTGCATTTCATTGGTCCTCTGACTCATCATATGTTCCTGTTGCTATCAGAATCACGCTAAATACTCATCGGTACAACACAAGAGCCAGCGCTCAGAAAAGAATGGCAGATCAGGACCTAAGAATTGATAAGATCAACAACGATGTCGAAGCGCTACATGGTGACATTAGCCAAATCATGGAATTCCTTCGGGTAATCAAGACAAAGATGGACACACAAACTACAATAGTGTTTGAAATCAACATAACGACAACTAATCCTCATCCATTAGTAACTTCAGCAGCGGAACATCCTTTTGGAATTCCCAGAGATTTCATGCCTCCATTCAGTGATGCTCAACAAATTAATCATCAGCAATATAAAGTGTCTAATTAATGACAGATTTCCAAAATCCAATTTACACTCAGGTCGGTGCTCAGACACAAGTCTGACCGGTCCTCAACAATCATCAATAAATATTCGACGTACCCGACGGGTTGAAGATGAAAAACATGAGAAACTACGGGTTGAAATGGATAAAATGGCCAGAAGAATGAGGGCCATAGAAGGAAACAATTTCTTTAGGTCTGATGCCAAGGACACATGTTTGGTTTTGAGATTGGTATTTCCTCCCAAATTCGTAATGCCTACGTTTGAAAAGTACGAAGGAGCAACCTGCCCAAAGGTTCATCTGATCATACTGTCGATGAATGGCCCTGCATATTGAGAATGACAAATTGTTGATACACTGCTTTCAAGACAGTCTTAAAGGAGCCTCTGCTAAGTGGTACTTAAGTCTAGATCAGTCCAAAATCCACTGCTTCTAAGATTTGTCTGATGCACTCATTCAACAGTATAAATACAACATGGATTTAGCGCCAGACCGTCGTCAGCTGCTTAGCATGACTCAGAAGAGCTTAGAATCCTTTAAAGAGCATGCACAGAGATGGCGCAGGACTGCCGCCTAAGTGGAACCTCCCCTAATGGAAAATGAGTTGGCTGATTGGTTCATGGATACCCTCAGACCCGAATGCTATGAAAAAACGATTATCAATATCACGACCAACTTTTTGGATATTGTGGTCGTCGGTGTAAAGGTAGAAGCTGGTTTGAAAAATGGCAAAGTGACGAGTTCGGCTAGCACTAGCACAACGAAAAAGCCGTTGGGCAGCTTCCACAAGAAAAAAGAAGCAGAGACTAATGCTATAATGTACGAAGAGAAGGTTCAGACCAGGAAGTTAGGTCCCCCTCCAACTCCATTACTGTCATACCAAAATTTTGAACCCTTAGATCTTCATCATCATTTTAGGATCATACTCATTTGATTATCTAACCTTAACCCGTTTCAAGTTTGTCTTTGTTAAGATACAAGAATCAGGGTTCCATACAGCCAAAATCGAGGTTTCGAGGGTTAATCAGACAACGTTTTGGATTGGTTCTCCTTGATATAGGTCTCCACATCATCAAATATATTCCATTGGATCAAGTATGAATTCAATTTGAGGTTGTCACCCAGGAATCAAGAACAGTGCATTTCAGGATACCCAATTAGGGTTTTCGATCAGGAAAAGTCAAATGTGGTTTGACTTTTGGTTTAAAAGGTGTTACAATGGTGGGATCATGGTCCATAAAGTTCATATGGCTTAGTGAAGTCTTCTCAAGAAGTTTCAAGGTCTCAAAAGACCCGGAGCATCAACAGTCGACTCGGTAATCACCGATCGATCGTTCAGTTGACCAAAAAGTCAACTCTTCACTCATAAGGAATTTGACCTCAAGATGTGAATCAGAAATGTTCCTAATACCATATTGCATCTACCCATAAAATTTAATTACCATTGGATCAAGGATTTAGGAGTAATCGCAAAAGTCGGGAATTAGGGTTTTGAAAGGGGCAAGACCATAACTCCTTAACCACACATCCAATTGAGTTGGTTCAAAGCTCATTGGAAATCTCTTGACAAGTCCTACAAAAATCCCAAAGTGGTCCATGAGCAGGAAATGCATAGATTTAGAGTTATGACCAAATTCATTACAAGAGGGAAAAATAACTTAGAAAAATTTCACTTTTAGGCTTGTTTTTCAGCAACTTTGAGAGGTTTTTTGGCCAAGTTCCTTTGGGAATCTGAAACTCATGAAAACATGAAAGTTGTAGAGCTACATGAGGGCTTTCCAAAATGTAGTAGAACTCCTCCATAGCCCTTATTAGCTGAGAGTTATGAATTTAACAAGATGAGGTTTTAACACTTGAGTCCCACATTGTCAATTTTTCACAAACTCATCCTTTGACCACTTGAGCTATTCTCAGCCCTTGGATCTTACTTCTATCTGATATTTAGAGGATTTTAAGAGAAGAAATGTAGCAAATAAGGAGGTTTAGCAAATCTTGCAACTTGGAGGCAAGTGGTAATATTTTAATCATAAAAGGGAAGAAAGAGAAATTTTTGGCACACTTGCATCAAACAACCCCCTATTTCCTAGCCACTCTAATCACCATTATGTCATCCATAACACTTGAGAAAGGAATCAGCTTGAGCCAAGGATTTCAACTTACAGCTGCAACAAACCTCAAGCCAAGGGTTACCTTTTCAAAATCCCTCCAAAAGTGTCAAATTACAAATTTGTCCTCACCCTTCATTTTTCCTATAAATAGAGGTTCCCTCTATGCCATTTGCACACCAGAGCACTCTTAGAACCAAGAGAAAACAACAACTCTCACTCCTTTCTTGTTTGCCTCATTTCCAAAATCTCAAGTTTTATCAAAAATCTGTCTTGGGCAGTTGGCTTCCCAAATCCATTTCCACACACTCCAATCCTCCGAAAACCATCTGCACAATTCATAAATGATGTGTAGAAGGTGTTCATACTCTTAAACCAGTCAAAAACACAATTTTCCCAAAAGTCAACCTTCATACCAAGCAAGTTTGACCTTATACTCAAAATCTGCCAAACCTCTGTCCACAAACCTTTGATATATAATGCCTCTGCTGTCCATAACATAAAACAACCTCATTCTCATTTCTTTTGAGATTTGCCACAAGTTCCTTCAAGTACAAGAAAAGCTGTTTTCATCAATGTTTTGGCTGGACAGTAGTTGGAGTGTTTTCAAGGTATTCCATATTACAACAAGCTTGTGTGGAGGTCTACAAAAGGTTAGTGGTTACTATACTTTCATTTCTGTCATGAACATATTGGATATGCTTGGTGTTTAAATGCAAAATGTGGTCCATATGCCAATCTGCCAGGTTTTGTGCTTGTTTTGATCCTATCATGTCTAAGTTGTTTGTTAACCTTTTCATGATGTATCTGTGCACCTAAGTCATGTTTGAACTTTAGGAGTTTTTTAGCTCACAACTGTTGTGCATGTTTGGTTGGAATATCAAGTTTGCTTTCATGAACATTTTGATGTTAGTTGTGTTTGTGCTTAACATGATTCTTGATATATTTGATCTGTTGCTGCTTGATTCTAGCATAGGACAGTTTTCTATGATAGATGTATGTGTATGCCTTTCTCAAACCTGTTGCCTTGTTGTTGTACCTTTGAAGAAGTTGCATATACCATGAACAATGTATGTCATTCTGTTTTGAACCTGCTAGACAGCCTCTTTGGATCATTTTGAGTACTTGCATATTTGTATCATGCATTTTTCTGTTGAGAAACCAACTGCCATGATGATTTGTTAATCTTGCAACTGGTGTGCATTAGAGATATCAGGACTGACTTATTTGTGTTGGCCTTGCCTTTCTGCAATATTCATACTTGCTACCATGATATATACTTGGAATTTAATGCTTTCCATGCTAAGTGTATATCTGTTTGAACCTTCTGCTTGAGGCTTGGCATATGCTTGTTAACATGAAAATGTGGTATCCAATATGTCTTGACATTATCTTGTGCATTTCACATCACTTGCTATCAACATGAAGTTCTTGTTAGGAGTATGCCTAGATTCTTGCTTGTAACCTTTCCTTTTTTCAAGGCTTGATGTGAGTTTGATATGTTTGGCATGCTTTTACTTTGAAAACCAAGTGCAGTTGTTATGTATGAGTTTACATATTGGACCAATTTGTTAATTGATAGTCATGAGCACTTTTTTTGCTAAAGCTGTCAAGATGAACCATGTTGCTTAAGCTGATGCATTTCCTTAAGTTGATTGTTTTTAGAGGCATGACAGATTTGTATATGTGTGACCTGTTTGAGTTTCACTTGTTCCTGCTACATGTCTTGCTGTCAGTTGTGTTTTATATTCCAAATTAATATGCCATCAATTGTGTTAAGTTCTTGCATCTTGTTGAAACTTTGATTGTACATGCATAATTCATTTTGTATGATAAAGGCATAGGCTGCATCAAGAACTATCTTCAAATTGCCAACAACATTTTAAGCATGTTATTCAAACCATGACAGTCACACACCAATTTCTGGTTGAGGCCATCACTACATGATTTTGTCACCCAAATTCCATGAGCAATATATTTTTGGTTTGAGCATATCATTACATATCATTATTTTCTTCTGTCATGATTTGGAGCTAGCACTTTGCATACCAAGCATTTTTTGCAACTTACATGAAAAATTTTTGTTTGGAACTGTTTCTGTTTGCTCTAGGCATCTAGGATCATTAGATAACATGTTTATAAAATTTGCACACTTTCATTTGATCATGATTCCTTTTATTTTGTGCAACTTGCATGTCATTTTTTGATTAGACTTATTTTGGTTTGGTTTGTGTATAAAGAATCATTGGTTTATATATTTTGAAGTTGTGCATACCCTCACATGTTCATATTTCTTTCTGTTTTAAGCTGTGACATTCAAATTGCAATTTCAAGCTTCACACTACCATTTGCACATCAGTCCTTGATTGAAGTTGTTTTTGTTTGGCCTTGGCACCTAGAATCATTAATTCACCCATTTGAATGTTGCTTGAGCCATTACATAAGTTTAAAGGCATTTGGTTTGTTCCTTGGTTTTCAAAATGCATTCTTAAGCTTCAACTTGCATTTGCATTCGAATTTTGAAATGTGTGCATCATATTGAAAAACTGAGATCACCACTGAATTCCTTATGAAATTTCACTCAAGATAGACTAAAATTTTGTTGCATTTGGTTGAGTATTGATGAAGTTACGGTATTGTCGTTTTTTCATGTTTTGCTTGCTTCATGCTTCTTGCCTTGCCCAGATTTTCATGCTTTGTTAAGTATCTAAATTTTAGGGGTGGAAAAATACATGGATGTATCGCCACCCTAGTGGTTAACCTTCATATTCTCATGCTCCTTTCACATGATTGTCCTGGGTTCGATCCACAGTGGAGATCAACCCTTTTTGTTATTTTTCATATTTGCCTTGTTTTCAACATGTTGTGTATTTCTTTCCTTTCATTTCCAAACGTGCGCCTTGGCCCAATTGGCATGATTTTAAGCTGGTATTCAAAGGGTGGTGGGTTCAACACCCACCAAGCGCCTCCCCTTCTTTTTTACCATTAATTCTTTGTTTTCATTTTAATTGTTATTAATTTTATAAAAATCATAACTTCTTCGTTTCTTATTATTTTTAATCGGTTCTTTTTGAAACCATCTCGTATTTGTGTATATTTTCATGTGGTGCATTAACATTCTAGAATTTTTATTTGTGAAAACAATTTTGCATTGAAAACGCCCATGTTTCTTTTAGGGTTTTTTACCCTCCTAATCGTTTCGAGCTTTTGATTCATTCTTCTCCTGTTTGTTGTTGTGCTTAATGTGAGCTCTATGTTTTTCAAATCCTTGATGTATTTGTAATTACTTGTTGCTTGTAAGAATGATGTTTGATTCATTTGCTTTCCATGTAATATCCCCATAATGTTTGACTTATTTGCATTGGTCGTTACCTTCATCTTTGCCAAGATATGCTTAAGTGTTTATCCTTCATTGAGTCTTGTAAGAACTCATTTTTTGCCTGCCTATTGTCATACGCTTGCATGCTTTGGTTGTAACCATTCCTCTTATTTGACGTACTTGCTTATCGTAATATGCTTGTATATGCTCGGTTGTAACCATGTTTCTTGTATTTATCCTGTTTGATGTTTATGCTTTGTTAAGTTTAGTTTCCCCAAGTGATAGAACTCTTTAGTTCTCATCCAAGTTGCCTCCCCCTCAATCCTTCCAAAGGAAGGTCTCTCTATTGACCTTTGGATCATAGATAACTCATCTCTCTCCCTCGAATTTGTCAAGTCATATACACTTAGAAGCTAGAACCTGCCCATTGGACTTTGCTTAAGTCTAAAAAACCTACCCCCTGTTAGGAGTGCTCTTTCAATTAGAACTTAGGATAGAGTTTGTTAACTCTATGTAAGAATCATGGAAATGATTTCTTACGCCCCTTTCTTGAGTGTTCAACTTAGATTTAGAGAGTTTCCTTAAACTCTATACAAGCATTGTTATGTTTGTTCCCCTTTGAACCTTGATCGTAATCAAGTGTTCTTCATCCATAGTGAGGTGAACTACGATTGCTCTGATTATATCCTAGTTAGGATACGTTGGCAGACGATGTGATATCTTTGCAAGCAAACTTAAAACTATCTTTAGGTTTTGACCTTTGCTTTTTACCCAATCCCAATCCATAGCAAACATTTAACAAACTTAGTGTAACACCCCACTTTACCCCGTACGCGTAATATAATAAATATATAGAAACAATTCATGAAATTCATCAGAGTTCTCCAACACAGTGGGATATCACACTAAGTCACTTCATTTCATTAAAATAATCAATATTATTTTGTTTTCAAGTAAGTAGCGGAATACAAATCAATTCTCCAATATAATTTTCCTCGACACGAGGTCATACAACATAAGTCCAATAAATGAAGATACGTAACAATAAACAAATAAAGTAGTCAAATAACAACGTAACCCTGTCATCCTATGTTACGTATCTGAGCGACTCCTAAGACTTGATCAAATAGCAACACATTCCAAGCATTACTCAGGTACCTGGTCACCTGTACTCCCAAGAGAGCACAGACACAACAACAAAAAGGGGTGAGAGCTACATTCAATAAATAAACGGTGAAATACACATGCTAAGGAGTAGTTACACACCATACATACAATCATACATAATTAACGCACATACACGTGCCACCTCAATCATTCGGCACTAATAGCCCACATTCAATTACAATAATGCAATGTGACACACTAACTCGACACAATGCATGTGGTACCAACACAATCTCATACGGTCCACACTAGAACCTGATTTCCGTCAGAATCCGAATAAGTCGTATATACGTTCCTCTGAACTACAACTTATCTCCACAACGACTTCCACATTGAAGTCCGGATGAAACTAGGCACCCATCATGGATTCCCACCTAGCCATCTCCACAAGACACATGATATGAAATGCATGTCAACACAATTATGCAATGTAATACATCATGCATAATTCACGATCAATCTTGATCCACACGAGCCATCCGCTCACCGTAATCCTCTCGGGAATTACCACAATCGCACAAGATTGTCCACATTCGACCATCTTGGCCAACATCTATCAAAACACCAAGACATCATTGAACCAGAACATGATTCGTTACTAAAACATATACCCAATTGACTTCTCAAACATAATTAGATATAAAAATATTGGGAAAACAATTCCATTATCTATCCTATGTTATAGCTCTATTCATTATCTTTCCAACGCTTCGAACGGGGATCAAAACGGACTTACGGATCCAAAGTTACGTCCAAAACAATTTCAACCGAAAACATGAACATTCGTGACGGACAGAAAGACATTGTTACGCTCCGGAACTGATATTCACCCAATTATTCTTACGAATCACTTACTCAAAGCACCCAAAACATTACTAAAACATTCCTAAGGTTATACGGCAATAACTGCACAACTTCTATGGTTTATTAGGTTCATCTGACAACATTTGCAACACATAAAACACTATTTCCTGTAAATGCTCTGAGTACTTCAGAGTTACCCACATTTGAATATTCCTATTCCTATAGGGACAACATATTACGATTTTTCCTTCAATTACACCCTACGATATTAAAATTACTCACTATCTAATATTTAACCTCTTCAGAGTCCGACATATAACAATGTCAAGGTTCTGGCCACGAAGGTTCAATTTCCCATAAGTTTTTCCTATATTACTATTCAACGATACATATCATTTGGCCATTTTGCCATAACCTCAGATTCTTACGATTACTTCCCTATTTCCCACAATTAACCCAAATCCCAAAACCTTAGGGAAACCTTAGAGCATCGTACTAATAACGATATAACACATTCATTTCTACATATTTACCCAAATCCCTAAACCTTACATCACCACAACATACCGAAAGGTATATATAGAAAACTATGAAAAGCAATACTCCCCATACAATAATCATTCAAGAACAGCAACAATTTTATGAAATTTATCATGCTACGAAAATTAGATCAAGAATCCTCAAGAACACATAATTCCTATGAGAGAAAGGACCTCTCACTACCCTCTCATGTTAATTCACCCATATTGAAATCCATTCTCCCCCCTTACCTCGATTAATTGCTCAATCGTTGAAGAATCTTGAAGGACTGACAGTCCTAGCCTCCTTCTCTTCCTCCTTGTTCTTCTTCTCACTTTTTCTCCCAAAACCTTTCTTTGGCAGTTTATCGTGTTTTAATTCTCTTTCCCCAAAAAACTTCTCTATTTCCTTTAATCACTTATTTCTTATTTTATTATTTAAATCCTATAATAATAATAATAATACTAATATTATTCTCCCACTAATAATAATATTCATACTAATAGTAATAATATGAATAATAATAATATTCAACCAAATAATATTATTAATACGAGTAATAATAATAATAATAATAATAATAATAATAATAATAATAATAATCTCATTAACATTATTATTAATAATAGTTGGAATAATATTAATCACTATAATGCTCTCGATATCATAATTAACTTACTCATTTATCTAGGTCCACAGTACCCCAACTAAGGTCACCTCTCTCCCTTACTCCTAATCTCATACCCTTAATTAAGGACACCATACAACTACACATCACAGAAAATACCAAAGCGACTGAATAATTTAAATGGGGTGTTACAACTCTCCCCCACTTAAAATATTTTTGTCATCGAAAATGTACCCGATGAGAACGATTCCGGATACGACTCTCGCATCTTACTCTCAAGCCAATTCATTCCTAGAATAACATCCAACTTGCTGAGTGGTAAACAATTCAAGTCCACTCCAAAATCCTTACCAAAGATCGACACTGGAGAATTCAAACACACACATGACTATAAACATTCTATAGTCAGACACTACTACAACACTGGCCGGACGAACCAACCTGCTCTGATACCAATTGTAACACCCCACTTTACCCCGTACGCGTAATATAATAAATATATAGAAACAATTCATGAAATTCATGAGAGTTCTCCAACACAGTGGGATATCACACTAAGTCACTTCATTTCATTAAAATAATCAATATTATTTTGTTTTCAAGTAAGCAGCGGAATACAAATCAATTCTCCAATATAATTCTCCTCGACACGAGGTCATACAACATAAGTCCAATAAATGAAGTTACGTAACAATAAACAAATAAAGTAGTCAAATAACAATGTAACCCCGTCATCCCATGTTACGTATCAGAGCGACTCCTAAGACTCGATCAAATAGCAACACATTCCAAGCACTACTCAGGTACCTGGTCACCTGTACTCCCAAGAGAGCACAGACACAACAACAAAAAGGGGTGAGAACTACATTCAATAAATAAACGGTGAAATACACATGCTAAGTAGTAGTTACACACCACACATACAATCATACATAATTAACGCACATACATGTGTCACCTCAATCATTCGGCACTAATAGTCCACATTCAATTACAATAATGCAATGTGACACACTGACTCGACACAATGCATGTGGTACCAACATAATCTCATACGGTTCACACTAGAATCCGATTTCCGTCGGAATCCGAATAAGTCGTATATACGTTCCTCTGAACTACAACTTATCTCCACAACGACTTCCACATTGAAGTCCGGATGAAACTAGACACCCATCATGGATTCCCACCTAGCCATCTCCACAAGACACATGATATGAAATGCATGTCAACACAATTGTGGAATGTAATACATCATGCATAATTCACGATCAATCTTGATCCACACGAGCCATCCGATCACCGTAATCCTCTCGGGAATTACCACAATCGCACAAGATTGTCCATATTCGACCATCTTGGCCCACATCTATCAAAACACCAAGACATCATTGAACCAAAACATGATTCGTTACTAAAACATATACACAATTGACTTCTCAAACATAATTAGATATAAAAATATTGGGAAAACAATTCCCTTATCTATTCTATGTTATTGTTCTATTCATTAGCTTTCCAACGCTTCGAACGGGGATCAAAACGGACTTACGGATCCAAAGTTACGTCCAAAACAATTTCGACCGAAAACATGAACATCCGTGACGGACAGAAAGACGCGGTTACGCTCCGGAACTGATATTCACCCAATTATTCTTGCGAATCACTTACTCAAAGCACCCAAAACATCATTAAAACATTCCTAAGGTTATACGACAATAACTACACAACTTCTATGGTTTAGTAGGCTCATCTGGCAACATTTGCAACACATAAAACACTATTGCCTGCAATTGCTCTGAGTACCTCAGAGTTACCCAAATTTGAATATTCCTATTCCTATAGTGACAACATATTACAATTTTTCCTTCAATTACACCCTACGACATTAAAATTACTCACTATCTAATATTTAACCTCTTCAGAGTCAGACATATAACAATGTCAAGGTTCTGGCCACGAAGGTTCAATTTCCCATAAGTTTTTCCTATATTAATATTCAACGATACATATCATTTGGCCATTTGGCCATAACCTCAGATTCTTACGATTACTTCCCTATTTCCCACAATTAACCCAAATCCCGAAACCTTAGGGAAACCTTAGAGCATCGTACTAATAACGATATAGCACATTCATTTCTACATATTTACCCAAATCCCTAAACCTTACATCACCACAACATACCGAAAGGTATATATAGAAAACTATGAAAAGCAATACTCCCCATACAATAATCATTCAAGAACAACAACAATTTTATGGAATTTATCATGCTACGTAAATTAGATCAAGAATCCTCAAGAACACATAATTCCTATGAGAGAAACGACCTCTCACTACCCTCTCATGTTAATTCACTCATATTGAAATCCATTCTCCCCCCTTACCTCGATTAATTGCTCAATCGTTGAAGAATCTTGAAGGATTGACAGCCCTAGCCTCCTTCTCTTCCTCCTTGTTCTTCTTCTCACTTTTTCTCCCAAAACCTTTCTCTGGCAGTTTATCGTGTTTTAATTCTCTTTCCCCAAAAAACATCTCTATTTCCTTTAATCCCTTATTTCTTATTTTATTATTTAAATCCTATAATAATAATAATAATAATAATAATAATAATAATAATAATAATATTATTCTCCCACTAATAATAATATTCATACTAATAGTAATAATATGAATAATAATAATATTCCACCAAATAATATTATTAATATGAGTAATAATAATAATAATAATAATAATAATAATAATAATAATAATAATAATAATAATAATAATAATAATAATAATAATAATAATAATAATGATAATCTCATTAACATTATTATTAATAATAGTTGGAATAATATTAATCACTATAATGCTCTCGATATCATAATTAACTTACTCCTTTATCTAGGTCCACAGTACCTCAACTAAGGTCACCTCTCTCCCTTACTCCTCACCTCATACCCTTAATTAAGGATACCACACAACTACACATCACAGGAAATACCAAAGCGATTGAATAATTTAAATGGGGTGTTACACTTAGCATACAACAAACAAAAGGTTCCTGTAGAGTACTACAAATGTTTAGGATGTGAAATACCTACCCTAGGCATAACCAACCCCCGATCCCCGAATCTCTTAGTGTTGTTGTTACATCGCGCAAAAGGTTCTTTCTTTCTTTAGACCTTTCCTTTGGATAAATTAAAGTCCGGTTGTGAGTTCAATGAATTAAGATTCAAGTTAATTAATAACTTGGTATCACGATTCTCACTGCAACAGAAATGGCGACTTCACTGGGGAAAACAAACTTGAGGGTTTAACCTATCTTGTTTGATTATGTGCTATATTTGTGAATATTTGCTTAACATGTACATATTTGTTCGTATGTTGGATATTGGGACCTTTGAGTGGTGAGACGGTCCTATACCCGGACTTGAGTGCAATTATGATAGGATGGTGGTATATTCAAGAAGGCTTATAGGGAGTTGATTCCCGACCAAGCTAACTTGAGAAACCACCGCTCAGTGTAGGCCCTCTTGAGAGTTTAGTATTGTTGAACGAGTATTCGTGAAAACAATGCTACTTTCAACGAAGGAGCCCGTCACACTGTGGAATTTTAGATTACATTCTACCCCACTTTGGCCTTACTAGGACGTAGTGTGATGGCTATAAGGAAGTATTTCCGAAATAGTTGATACGCGATACTACACTTGGACGAGACTCTCTTGAGAATATTATCGATTACCAAGTAATTTGGGAAGTTGATAAATATCCGAAAGATGGGTTTATGACTCTGAGAACCGTTTAGAATCCTGCTCTACAGGTTTGAAAATCCCTATTACACACCTTTTGGGGATGGGTAGACCTTGGATCCACGCTTGTCCTTTAAACCTAGGCTTGTGTTTTTGTGCATATGTGTGGTCTTTTCATTTACATGTGTTTGTGCATTCTTGCATTCATAAACATCATATCATAAAGTTTCATGGAATTCAGACTTTGTTTGTAAACATCAGAGTTCGCTATGGATGGTAAAAGAAAGAAAACGTTGAAGTACACTTACAAAGGTTTTAAACTAGATGACCTAAGGAGGTTGGGCACCTTGGTAACAGATCCAGAGGGTTTCCAGTGTAGGTATGGGAAGCTGTTGTTACTATTGAAGATAAAAGTGGATAATGGACTTCTTTCTACGCTTCTCCAGTTCTATGATCCGCTCTACCATTGTTTCACCTTTCCCGATTATCAGCTAGTGCCCACGCTAGAAGAATACTCTCACTTGGTTGGGTTTCCCATTCTTGAAGAGTCTCCTTTTCCGATCATGGAGAAGGACCCTAAGGAGCAAGACATTACCAAAGCTACACGTTTGGGTTTGGTTGATATTCAAAAGAATATGACTACAAAAGGAGGAGTTTTTGGGTTGAGTGCAGAATTCTTGGTTGAAAAAGCTCAATACTATGCAGATCATTTGAGCATGGATGCATTCAAGGCTATCCTTGCCTTGCTCATTTATGGTATCTTTCTGTTTCCTAGCTTTGAGAACTTTGTAGACCTCAATGCCATTAAGATCTTCTTGAAGAAAAACCCTGTACCTACTCTGCTAGCAGACGCGTATCATTCTGTTCATCTTAGAAATTTCCACAAAGGAGGGATGATCACTTGCTATGCTCCTTTATTGTACAAGTGGCTTATTTCACACTTGCCTAAAGCTAATGCTTTTTGGGATCTGAAGAAGGGGTGGTGGTCACAGAAGATTATGGCTCTCACACACTCTGATATTGATTGGTACAATCGAGACTATGAGGGAATAATGATCATTAACAGCTATGGAGATTTTGGTAATGTACCTCTTCTTGGTGCCAATGGAGGAATCAGTTATAACCCGGTCCTTGCTCGTCGACAGTTGGGATACCCTTTGAAAGATAAGCCCAACTGTGTTGATGTGGAAAATATTTTCTTCAAAGAAGAGGGTAATAGTCAGGAGCAGAAAGAGAATATTCTAAAAGCCTGGGGTCATTTGCACAAAAAGGGAAAGAAAGACCTGGGAAAACCTAATTGTGTCTCTTTGGAACCTTATCTCCAATGGGTTCGAAAGAGAGCCATTGAGTTGAAGATGCCCTATTCTCGACAAGAACCCATAGCTTTAAAGGAGGAGCATTCCTTGATCTTCATGTCTGAGGAGGAGAAGCTAAGGATTGCTTTGATCAAGGCACAACAAACCGAAGATGCTTGGAAGCACAAATACCAAGTGGTTGTTGAAGAGAATGCAGAGCTCTAGAAGCAATTAGAGTTGAAGAATGAAGAAGTACTCTCCTGCAAGAAGAGGAAGGCGCAAGAAGATTTATTTTCTTCTAGTCCTCAGTCAACTCCGTGGAAGTTGATCGTGGATAAGCTCATTCTTGAGAAAGCCCAGATGGAAAAGGAGATTGAGAAGCTCAACTTGAGGTTGTTAGGAGAACCTTCTTAGGACTTTTGTTAGCTTTTATTTAGCTTTTTGTTTAAAACTTTTGTAAGATGTACTAAAATTTTATAATTCAATGAAATTAAGTCTATGATGTTTTGATGTTTACAGAATCTGAGTTCCATGATACTTTGCGCATTTGCATTCACATTTATTAATCATTCAAAGAACTAAAGATTGTTTTGCATGGATTCTGGAAAGAAGGCAGAGATTGTGTTCCGAAGCCCAAATTTGGAGAACCTGAAGAAACTGGGAGGTTTAGTAGAAAACCCTGAGGCTTTCAGAGAGAAGTATGGGAATATGCTGTCTTTACTAGAAATCCAAGTGGATGAAGAGATGTTGGCAGCTGTCGTGCAGTTTTATGATTTGACGTATCATTGTTTCACGTTTCCCGATTACCAGCTGCTGCCAACCTTAATATTCTGCTCTGATGGAATTAGGCGTCACTCCTAGACCATTTTCTGGAAGAGAAAGGACTCCTAGTGAAAGAGTAATTGCAGAAGCCGCACACTTGGAGGTGAATGAAGTACGATCTCATATGGCTGCTAAGGGAGGGCTATATAGATTTCCAGCTATGTTCCTGTATGAAAAAGCTCAATGTTATGCCAAGTCGAAGAATTCTGAAGCATTTGAGGCCATTCTGGCTTTGCTAATTTACGGACTTTTCCTATTTTCGACTGCTGATAATTTTGTGGATGCGAATGCAATCAACCTCTTCTTAATCAAAAATCCTGTACCCACCTTGTTGGCTGATGTGTATTTTTCCATCCATCGCAGAAGCCGTCATGGAGTTGGACATATTTCGCACTTGCCAAGGCTTCCAGCACTCTGGGATATGCAGAATGGACTCTCATGGACAGAGAAGTTGTTGTTACTCAAACATTCAGATATTAAGTGGTATGACCCTATGTATGGAGGGATTGCCATGATTCAGAGCTATGGGGATTTCCCAAATGTACCGCTTATCAGCATTGATGGTTGCATTAGCTATAAACCTGTTTTAGCTCATCGCCAGTTGGGGCACCCGATGAAGAATGAACCAGACTCAACTCTTTTGAGAAGTTTCTACATTGAAGAAGGGAAGGATCCAGCCTACAAGGCTCTGACTATGTATGCTTGGCGTCACATCCACACAAGGGGAATAACTGCTTTGGAATACCCTGACACTGCTGTTTCAGAATCCTATTTATCATGGGTGAGAGAAGCGACATTGAAGATGTTCTATACCCGTTTTGAGCCTAACTCAACAAAACTTACTCTTGTGGAAGAATTGAAAGCTGCCTTGGCAAAAGCTGAAAGTGAGGGAAGATCCTGGAGAGATAAGTATTCCAAGGTTATGCAAGAGAAGGAAGAGCTTCAAGAGTTGGTCCATCAAGGTGGAAAGAAGAGTCAGCCAGAAGACGAAGGACCCTCCAGCCAGAAGATCTAGGATCTGTTTATTTTCTGTGTTTTATCATTTAGCTGTATTGAAGATTTGTGTTTCAGTTTAAAATTGTTATTGTAAAACTCTCAGTTATTAATCTATGAAGACTTTGAATTTGCTTTATTTCCCCGGGATGTTATAATTTTTGCAAATATTTCTTTGGATTCCTTGAATGATTAATTTTGCATTTTGCATCTGCACCCATAGCATTTCATGTGCATTTCCTGTGTTGTGTCTCATCTCGCTGTCTTATCTCCACAATCATACTGAATCCTCGCCATCAATACAACACACGAGCCCAAGCTCGTCAAAGAATGGAAGAACAAAATTTGGCTCTGGATAGGGTTGACAACGAACTTGAAGATTTACGAGGAAGCGTAGGACAAACCATGGAAGTATTACAAGTTATTAATGCAAAAATGGACACTCAGGCCACTATAGTTTCTGAAATCACTAGCGTAGTTGTGGAGCCGATCCCAACGGAAGTCACTGTTGCAAGTATACCACCGTATGGATTTATACCAGGTTTTGTACCTCCGCCACCAGTCAGTCAACAATCAGTTCCTCTAGGGGCAGAGATTCCCCGAGTTGTTTCGACTTATACTCCAGCCTCTGTACAAACTCAAGTGCGCCCTGTTTTTCACAGCCATCCATAAGTGTTTGAAGTTCCTGATGGGTCTGAAGAAGGAAGTGGACAACATGAGAAATTGAAGGAAAGTGTAGAAACTATAGGGAGGAAGGTTAGAGCAATGGAGGGGAATGACATCTTTGGTACTGATGCCAGAGATATGTGTTTAGTGTCTGGATTGGTAATCCCGCCAAAATTCAAAATCCCCAACTTTGATCAGTACACCGGTGCTACTTGTCCTCGGACGCATTTGATCATGTATTACCGAAGAATGGCTGCACATGTAGAAGATGATAAGCTGATGATCCATTGTTTCCAGGATAGCTTGAGAGGAGCCCCTGCTAAGTGGTATTTTAGCCTAGATCAATCTCACATTCACAGTTTCCAAGACTTGGCCGATGCTTTCATAAAGCATTACAAATACAATATGGATTTGGCCCCTGACAGAAGACAATTGCTGAGTATGACACAAAAGAATTCTGAATCGTTCAAAGAGTATGCACAACGATGGAGGGAGACTGCCTCTCAAGTGGAACCTCCTTTAAATGAGAAAGAATTGACATATTGGTTTGTGGATACGGTAAGACCAGAATTTTATGAGAAGATGATTAGCAGTGTAACGTCAAGTTTCTCCGATATAGTGGCTGTAGGGGTGAGAGTGGAATTGGGATTGAAGAATGGTAAAATGACTAGTAGTTCCAGTGGTTCCAACAACAACAATGTCAAGAAGTTCAGTGGTAACTTTCATAAAAAGAAAGAGGAAGAAACAAACGCCATAACAGTGGGGAAAAGGAATCAGACTTGGAAGCAGCCTTACCAACGATATCAACGACCTCCACAAAGCTATGTTCAGCAACCTCAGCAAAATCTGACACAACAACCGATGTATCCATTACAGTATGCTCAACAACCGTATGTGGCAGCTATAACGCCTGCTTTCAGTCACCCTGTTCTGAATTATCAGACAGTGCAACCAGTACCCATGTATCAACCAGTTCAACAACAAGGGTATCAACGAGCGTCCAACGCTCCACCCTATCAGCAATATCAGTAGCCTAGGGCTCAGGAACCAAGGCCAAATTACCAAAATCGAAGACCAGCAACGAGACCTCCATTTCCTCAGATACCAATGACTTATACAGAGTTGTACCCGACTTTGGTGCAACAAGGGCTGGTAACAACGCGACCATTGAATACACCTTCAGACACTTCATCACCTCATTACAATCCAAATGCTCATTGTGCCTTTCATGAAGGTGTCGCCGACCATGACTTAGAGGGGTGTCTTGCCTTGAAACATATTGTCAGGGAACTCATAGAGAAGAAGATTTTGTCTTTTGATGATGTACCGCCGAATATTAAAAGTAACCCATTGCCAAATCATGGAGGAGTTAATGCTATAGAAGAAGCTTCAGATGAAAGGTTAGTTTATGATGTGTCAGAAATCAAGACTCCGTTGGGGTCACTTCATGAGAAATTGTTGAAAGCAGGGCTGATTAAAGGTACCCATAGTGACTGTGAAGAGTGTTTTGTTAATCCTAAAGGGTGTGGTGTGGTACAAAAATATGTCCAAAGTCTGATCGACGATGGATTATTGCAAGTAGGTATCAAGGTAAATAAGGAGGAAGTTTCGGTGGTTGAGCCTATTTTCAATCTACCAAAGAAAAGCGAGAAAGTCCATATGTTCAATATGATCAGCAAGAATGTGAAGCCTGTTTTTGACAAATCTGTTGTTGATCAGCCTCGACCAGTTGTTATTCAGAAGCCGAGACCGTTTCCTTTTGAGAATACAAAAACAGTCTCGTGGAAGTATGATATGGTGGTGTTAGACCAAAGACCTGGGAAGATTATTCAGAATGAGGAGGTGAAGGATGACCAGGGTGATGTGATAAATATTGCAGGAACGAGCAAGATGACCCGTAGTGGTCGAATATATCAACCCAAGATAACAGTGGTTGCTCCAAAAGAGGTTACCCCTGCCGTAACAACCAAAGACAAAGAAATGCCCATCACTGAAGGAGATGCTGAAGAGTTCTTAAGGATTATCCGGAAAAGTGATTACAAGATTATTGATCAGCTCCATCAAACCCCCTCAAAAATATCAAATTTGTCTCTCCTGATGAATTCCCCGACCCATAGAGAGGCTCTACAAAAGGTGTTAATGCAAGCACATGTGACGAAGGATATAACCCCTGGCCAATTTGATTCGGTGATAGCCAATATTACAGCCTGCAATACTCTAAGTTTCAGTGATGAAGAGCTGCCAAAGGGAGGACATAATCATAACCGTGCTTTGCACGTATCTATCAGATTTCAAGAGGACACGTTGGCGTGAGTTTTGGTTGATACTGGATCTTCATTGAATGTATTTCCTAAAAGGTCGCTCGCAAAGTTAGCATATGCAGGGGCAGAGATGAAACCGACATCGTTAATTGTGAAGGCTTTTGATGGTTCAAAGAGAACGGTTGTTGGGGAAGTGGAATTGCCAATTATGATAGGCCCTCACGTGTTCGATATCACATTTCAGGTAATGGACATTAACCCGGCTTACAGCTGTTTGTTAGAACGACCTTGGATTCACGCAGCAGGGGTAGTGACTTCCACTTTGCATCAAAGGATGAAATTTGTTGTAAACGACAAACTGGTGATTGTGCATGACGAAGAGGACTTGATGGTGAGTAATTTATCATCATTCAAATATATTGAGGCAGATGAGGATGCGTTGGAAACTTCTTTTCAAGCGCTTGAAATAGCTAACGTGGTGATGATAGAAAACACAGTGACAAAGAGTGGTCCATCTTTTGCATCCGCCCAGAGCATCAAGTATACATTGAAAGAGGGTACTCCTGCAGGTTGGGGAGAGGTTATTAAAGTGAAAGCAAGACTGGGTCGCCAAGGGTTGGGTTACAAACTAACTCATGTCGAAGCATCAACACACGCCGAAGGACGTCAGAAGACTATCCAAGAAGTGTTCATCAGTGGAGGATTCCAAGTTAATGTCGTGGGAGAAGACTTTGAAGACAAGGATATTGAACATTTGGTATATCATTGCGAGGCTGCTTTAGGAAATTGGGAGGCTGTTGAGATTCCCGTGATCTTTCCTGTATCGAATGATACCCTAAAACCTGTTGAATCCATTGACTTTTCTTTCCCTCCTGACTTTGACTCACCAATATACCAAGCCGAAGATGAGGACGAACACTTTGAGATCCCTGATGAACTTGAAAAAATGGCATGTTACGAGCACCCAAAGTTTCAACCTCACAAGGAGCAAGTAGGTGTTGTTAATCTTGGCACCGAAGAAGACAAGAAAGGGGTCAAGATTGGGGCAACACTTGGGGCAGAAGTCAAGCAACAATTGGTGAAGCTTTTAAAAGAGTACGTGGATGTATTTGCTTGGTCATATCAGGATATGCCAGGTTTAGACACAGACATAGTGGTCCACAAGTTACCGCTCCGACCAGAATGCACGCTAGTCAAACAAAAGCTCCGAAGGACTAGACCTGATATGGCTCTTAAGATTCGAGATGAAGTGAAGAAGCAAATTGGTGCAGGTTTCTTGGCAGTATCCAAGTACCCCGAATGGGTGGCTAATATTGTACCTGTACCGAAGAAAGATGGGAAGGTCAGAATGTGTGTGGATTATAGTGATCTGAACAAGGCCAGTTCGAAAGACGATTTCCCTTTGCCGCATATTGATACATTGGTGGATAATACGGCTCGTTTTGAAGTTTTCTCATTTATGGACGGTTTCTCCGGATACAACCAAATCAAGATGGATCTAGATGACATGGAAAAGACTACTTTCATTACTCCTTGGGGAACTTACTGTTATAAAGTCATGCCTTTTAGTTTTAGGAATGTTGGTGCCATTTATCAAAGAGCCATGGTGACTTTATTTCATGACATGATGCATAAGGAGATAGAAGTGTATGTTGATGATATGATCGCCAAATCTCAGAGTGAGGAAGACCATTTGAATCATCTGTTGAAGTTGTTCGAAAGACTCAGAAAATATCAGTTGAGACTAAACCCAGCCAAGTGTACTTTTGGAGTAAGATCTGGGAAATTACTTGGTTTCATTGTTAGCCACCATGGAATTGAGGTAGATCCAGATAAAGTTCGAGACATTCAAGATATGCCGGCTCCGTAAACTGAGAAACAAGTCAGAGGTTTCCTTGGAAGATTGAACTATATATCCAGATTTATTTCTAATATGACTCTTACTTGCGAGCCCATTTTCAAATTGTTACGCAAAGATCAGACAGTTGTTTGGAATTCAGATTTCCAACAAGCTTTTGATAAGATTAAAGGCTACCTTCAAGAGCCTCCGATCTTAGTACCTCCTGTTCCGGGAAGACCTCTTTTCATGTATTTAACAGTACTCGAGAATTCAATGCGTTGCGTGTTAGATCAACAGGATGAGTCCAGGCGAAAGGAACATGCCATCTATTATTTGAGCAAGAAGTTCACTGACTGTGAAAGCCGATATTCACTTTTGGAGAAAACCTGTTGTGCTTTGGCATGGGCTGCCAGACGTTTGAGGCAGTACATGATTTGTCATACTACTTTGTTGATTTCAAAAATGGACCCGATAAAGTATATTTTTTAGGAGCCCGCTCAGACAGGAAGGCTCGCCCGTTGGCATATGTTGTTATCAGAATATGACATCCAGTATGTGGCCCAAAAGTCTATCAAGGGCAGTGTCTTATCAGATTATCTTGCAGATCATCCAGTTGAAGATTACGAGTCTCTCAAGTTTGATTTTCCGGAGGAAGACATTATGTTGGTGAAAGATTATGAAGAGCCAGGTCCTGATGAAGGTCTCGAGCCGGGTCTTTGGTGGAAAATGATGTTTGATGGTTCCTCAAATTACAGTGGGCATGGCGTAGGCGCCGTTCTGATGAATCCAGAAGGTGGTTATACCCCATTTACAACAAGGTTAGACTTTGAATGTACAAACAATATTACCGAATATGAAGCATGCATTCTTGGCCTCGAAGCAGCTATTGACCTAAGAATCAAACTTCTCGAAGTAAGTGGAGATTCAGCTTTGGTTATTTATCAGGTTACAGGTGAATGGGAGACCAGACATGAGAATTTGATCCCTTACAGAGCCTACATCGTTGAAATGATTGAATACTTTGATGAGATCACTTTCAAGCATGTTCCGAGATCTGAAAATCATATTGGCGATGCTCTAGCCATGTTAGCCTCGATGTGGAAAGTCAGGTATCTCAATGATGCTACTCTCATTCGAATTGAACGCAAGGCTGAGCCTGCCTACTGTCAGATGGTTGAAGAAGAGATTGATAACAAGTCGTGGTTCCACGACATAAAGAATTATCTGTTGAAACAAGAATATCCAGTTGATGCTACGTCACTTGACAAGAAAACCTTGAGAAGATTGGCATCTAAGTTCTTTCTCAGTAATGATGTGCTCTATAAAAGAAATCATGATATGGTCCTGCTTAGATGTGTCGACAGACGAGAAGCAGATTTCTTAATGCAAGATATTCATGAAGGAACATTCGGCACTCACGCCAATGGATATGCCATGTCCAAAAAGATTTTGAGGGCAGGATATTATTGGTTGACTTTGGAAACGGACTGTATTCAATATGCCAGGAAATGTCACAAATGCCAAATTTATGCGGACAAGATGCATGTGCCTCCAACGTTGTTAAATGTGTTGACATCACCTTGGCCGTTCTCTATGTGGGGCATTGACATGATTGGGGCAATCGAGCCTAAGGCTTCTAACAGACACCGTTTCATTTTGGTCGCTATTGATTACTTCACAAAGTGGGTTGAAGCCGCATCCTATGCCAATGTTACTCGACAGGTGGTGGCCCGTTTTATCAAAAAGGATATTATCTGTCGATACGAAATCCCAAGCCGAATCATAACAGATAACAGTACTAATATGAATAAAAAAACCATGAAAGAGTTGTGTGGTGACTTAAAATTTGAACATAACAATTCTTCTCCTTATCGTCCCAAGATGAATGGAGCGGTCGAAGCTACGAATATGAACATCAAGAAGATTTTGCAAAAGATGGTGAAAACATATAAGGATTGGCATGAGATGTTGCCACTTGCCTTGCATGGGTATAGAACGTCCGTTCGCACTTCAGCAGGGGCAACCCCTTTTTCCTTGGTGTATGGGATGGATGCAGTACTTCCTATTGAGGTTGAGATACCTTCCTTAAGAGTCATAATGGAAACCGAGCTTGAAGAAGCAGAATGGGTGAAGGAAAGATTTGATCAGTTGAACCTTATTGATGTAAAGCGCATGGTTGCGGTATGTCATAGTCAGTTATATCAGAAAAGGATCAAGAGAGCTTTTGACAAGAAGGTTCGTATCCGAGAATTCCGAGAATAGGAGCTTGTACTCCAAAAGATTTTGCCAGTTCACAAAGATGCACGGGGAAAATGGATGCCTAATCATGATGGCCAGTTTGTTGTAAAAACACTCTTCTCAGGGGGCTCATTGATTCTCACAACAATGGATGGGGAACAACTTGCACATCCGGTGAATTCTGATGCAGTACGAAAATATTACGCCTAAAGAACCCGATAAGTCGAAAACCCGCAAGGGCGGCTTATGCAATAATGGGTATCCCGGTGGATCATAATCTATGAAGGAGGTCTAGGAAAAAATTAGGGATGAGATAAAAAAGAAAATGAGCTCGCTAAGTTGAAAACCCGAAAGGGCGGCTTAGGCAAAAAAGAGCGTCCCGGTGGATTGAAAACCTGAAAGGGCGATCCAGGAAAAAGTTAGGGACAAAGGCGTTTCACTGCATCAGATGGGTTGTCACCTCTGTAGAAGATTTTACAGGAAGTCCATTTCAACCGTTCTTGTCAAAAGCGAGGTTTTGGAATGTTTTAGTCATTAGGGATAGATTGTCAGTGGATTCAACGTAACCTTTTTCATGTTGCCATTTTCAATTGTAAAAGTTCCATGGAGTTCTGTCATTGACAAGCTTCCACTCTTAAATAAAATCAGTTTTTGGACCATTCTTTTTCAATTTACCATGTTCTTTGTTTCTTTTGTTATGTAAAACATTGTTTATAAATCAATAATAATTTTGAAAGCACCAGGTTCGAATTTAACAATAACTTTTGAAGATTAACAAAACATAAAGTACTTTGGATCATGGGAAGATTCAGTGCAAATCATACCCCTCAAAAGTCTTAACGCGGCAGAAGCTTTGATGTGCAATCTCAATACATCTCCCATGGAAACGTCAGTTGAATTGATTTGTCAGGTTGCTCATTCGGTCGTGTGTAGTTACCAAGATTGAAGACCCTCTCCCCAGGTTTCTTTACGAGATACATTCTTATGATAATGGACTCATCCTCAGTGGAAGCATTCAGAGTATCTGTTTAGAGTTACGTTGTCAACTCTGGCAAGCTTCTCTAAGCTTTATTTCCCAAGCGAAGGGGGTTTATTTCCCAGAGAATCTACAGACACCTTTGTTTTGTGAATTCAGTGTGATTCATTGCGTCCTTAGTGAAATAGATTGGCTTATCTATCTTCCCTCTTGAATCTCCAGATTCTTCTGTCTCTCGTCAGAGTCGGCTTTTGCATATCATTAATCATTGGCATCATGGCATATCATGTGCATTTGTCTTGCCTCTGTGGTCTTTGGATGTTACCTTTTGTCTTGTTTGTTTCCTGGTTGTTACCAGCGGTCTTGCTTTTTATTCTTCGGGCATCCTCCGTCTTTTTTAGGGTGTTGGTCCTCACCAATTTCTCTGCTTCAGTTGTTACTGATTTTGTTTGTGCTTATAGGTCGTCACCTGTATCCCATTTGACTCTAGTCGTTACTAGTACCTTTGGATGTTCCCAGTTGTCACTGATATCATTTGCCTGGTCGTCACCAGTTTCTCTCCTTGAAGTCTAGTCGTTACTAGCAATTCGCATTGTTTAAAGTCCAATGGTAATTGGCAGCTCTTTTGAAAGTCCAGTGGTAACTGACGCTGTTTAAAATCCAATCGTTATTGGTATTGTAGGTTTGGTCGTCACCATATCTCTTGAAAGTCCAGTGGTAACTGGCACTGTTTAAAGTCCAATCGTTATTGGTATTGTAGCTTTGGTCGTCACCATATCTCTTGAAAGTCCAGTGGTAACTGACACTGTTTAAAATCTAATCGTTATTGGTATCGTTGGTTTGGTCGTCACCACATCTTCTAAAGTCCAGTGGTTACTGGCTTTGCTTGAAAGCTAATATTTATTAGTACCGAGAGTTGGTTGTTACCAACATCCCCAGTCGGAGTCCTGTATTGTATCAATGCAATTCGGAGTTCCCAATTATTTGGTTTGGTCATCACCATCACCCCTTGTAAGTCTAGTAGAAACTAGCACCCCTTGAAATTGTTTGTTGTTCTGGTCGTTACCAGTGTTCCCAACAAAGCGTTGCTTTCCCATTTGAGTCTCGGAGATCTAGTGGATACTAGAATCCCTAGTGCGTCTGGTCTTGTTTCTGTTCTTTTCCTGAAGATCCCGTTCGAACTCTTCGTTATAGGAAATTCCTCATTTGATTATCTCCAGTGAGGTTTGCGTCTCTTTTCTTTCGTTTCCCCGGTGGAGAATTGCCTTCTTCCCCAGCGGTGTCGTCTCCTTTTCCCCAATGAAGTTTTGTCTTCCCTGTTGGAGTTTGTGTTCCCTATATCAAAGATTCCCTCTGAGCAGCATATGTAGTCACGTTTGAACTATTTTGTTGTTTTGCCTTGGAGCTTTCCCCAATGTGTTGGGTCCCCCATGAGTAGTTACTCCTTGTATTGCCCTTCTTTTATCTTTGCTCGTGTGTCTGCATCTGTCTTGCATTCAAGCATCATGAAGCATCCTCTAGACTCATGGCATATTCGCATTTGTCCTTTTGCATACCATCGGATCTAAGAGACAAAATTTTTGGTTCACTATATTTAAATACCTTTCACTATGATTCTGTGAGGATTGTCATCTCTCACTGCCATCCAGTGAAAAATATTTAAATACGGGCAACTGTCATACCCCAAATTTTGACCCCTTAGATCTTTATCATCATTTTAGGATCATACTCATTTGATTATCTAACCTTAACCCATTTCAAATTTGTCTTTGTTAAGATACAAGAATCAGCGTTCCATACAGCCAAAATCGAGGTTTCGAGGGTTAATCAGTCAACATTTTGGATTGGTTCTCCTTGAGATAGGTCTCCACATCATCAAATATATTCCATTGGATCAAGTATGAATCCAATTTGAGGTTGTCACCAAGGAATCAAGAACAATGCATTTCAGGATACCCGATTAGGATTTTCGATCAGGAAAAGTCAACTGTGGTTTCACTTTTGGTTTAAAAGGTGTTACAATGGTGGGATCATGTTCCATAAAGTTCATATGGCTTAGTGAAGTCTGCTCAAGAAGTTTCAAGGTCTCAAAAGACCCGGAGCATCAACAGTCGACTCGGTAGTCACCGATCCATCGTTCGGTTGACCGAAAAGTCAACTCTTCACTCATAAGGAATTTGACCTCAAGATGTGAATAAAAAATGTTCCTAATGACATATTTCACCTACCAATAAAATTTCATGACCATTGGATCAAGGATTGAGGTGTAATCGCAAAAGTCGGGAATTAGGATTTTGAACGGGGCAAGACCATAACTCCTTAACCACACATCCAATTGAGTTGGTTCAAAGCTCATTGAAAAGTTCTTGACAAGTCCTACAAAATTCCCAAATTGGTCCATGAGCAGGAAATGCATAGATTTGGAGTTATGACCAAATTTATTACAAGAGGGAAAAATAACTTGGAAAAATTTCACTTTAGGCTTGTTTTTCAGCAACTTTGAGAGGTTTTTTGGCCAAGTTCCTTTGGGAATATGAAACTCATGAGAACATGAAAGTTGTAGAGCTACATGAGGGCTTTCCAAAATGTAGTAGAACTCCTCCATAGCCCTTATGAGCTGAGAGTTATGAATTTAACAAGATGAGGTTTTAACACTTGAGTCCCACATTGTCAATTTTTCACAAACTCATCCTTTGACCTCTTGAGCTATTCTCATCCCTTGGATCTTATTTCTATCTGATATTTATAGGATTTGAAGAGAAGAAATGCAGCAAATAAGGAGGTTTAGCAAATCTTGCAACTTGGAGGCAAGTGGTAATATTTTAATCATAAAAGGGAAGAAAGAGAAACTTTTGGCACACTTGCAGCAAACAACCCCCTATTGCCTAGCCACTCTAATCACCATTATGTCATCCATACCACTTGAGAAAGGCATCATCTTGACCCAAGGATTTCAACTTACAGCTGCAACAAACCTAAAGCCAAGGGTTACCTTTTCAAAATCCCTTCAAAAGTGTCAAGTTACAAATCTGTCCTCACCCTTCATTTTTCCTATAAATAGAGGCTCCCTCTATGTCATTTTCACACCAGAGCACTCTTAGAACCAAGATAAAAC
Organism: Lathyrus sativus; assembly: GCA_963859935.3. Classification (NCBI taxonomy): domain Eukaryota; kingdom Viridiplantae; phylum Streptophyta; class Magnoliopsida; order Fabales; family Fabaceae; genus Lathyrus; species Lathyrus sativus. Next base: position 684,417,156 of record OZ012735.1, on the reverse strand, counting down.
CACAACTCTCACTCCTTTCTTATTTGCCTCATTTCCAAAATCTCAAGTTTTATCAAAAATCTGTCTTGGGCAGTTGGCTTCCCAAATCCATTTCCACAAACTCCAATCCTCCAAAAACCATCTGCACAATTCATAAATGATGTGTAGAAGATGTTCATACTCTTAAACCTGTCAAAAACACAATTCTCCCAAAAGTCAACCTTCATACCAAGCAAGTTTGACCTTATACTCAAAATCTGCCAAACCTCTGTCCATACCTGTTTTCATCATTCTAACCATCCACAAACCTTTGATATATAATTCCTCTGCTGTCCATAACATAAAACAACCTCATTCTCATTTCTTTTGAGATTTGCCACAAGTTCCTTCGAGTACAAGAAAAGTTGTTTTCATCAATGTTTTGGCTGGACAGTAGTTGGAGTGTTTTCAAGGTATTCCATATTACAACAAGCTTGTGTGAAGGTCTACAAAAGGTTAGTGGTTACTATACTTTCATTTCTATCATGAACATATTGGATATGCTTGGTGTTTAAATGCAAAATGTGGTCCATATGCCAATCTGCCAGGTTTTGTGCTTGTTTTGATCCTATCATGTCTAAGTTGTTTGTTAACCTTTTCATGATGTATCTATGCACCTAAGTCATGTTTGAACTTTAGGAGTTTTTTAGCTCACAATTGTTGTGCATGTTTGGTTGGAATATCAAGTTTGCTTTCATGAACATTTTGATGTTAGTTGTGTTTGTGCCTAACATGATTCTTCATATATTTGATCTGTTGCTGCTTGAGTCTAGCATAAGACAGTTTTCTATGATAGATGTATGTGTATGCCTTTCTCAAACCTGTTGCCTTTTTGTTGTACCTTTGAAGAAGTTGCATATACCATGAACAATGTATGTCATTCTGTTATGAACCTGCTAGACAGCCTCTTTGGATCATTTTGAGTACTTGCATCTTTGTATCATGCATTTTTCTGTTGAGAAACCAACTGCCATGATGATTTGTTAATCTTGCAACTGGTGTGCATTAGAGATATCAGGACTGACTTATTTGTGTTGGCCTTGCCTTTCTGCAAAATTCATACTTGCTGCCATGATACATACTTGGAATATAATGCTTTCCATGCTAAGTGTATATTTGTTTGAACCTTCTGCTTGAGGCTTGGCCTATGCTTGTTAACATGAAAATGTGGTATCCAATATGTCTTGACATTATCTTGTGCATTTCACATCACTTGCTATCAACATAAAGTTCTTGTTAGGAGTATGCATAAATTCTTGCTTGTAACCTTTCCTTTTTTTAAGGCTTGATGTGAGTTTGATATGTTTGGCATGTTTTTACTTTGAAAACTAAGTGCAGCTGTTATGTATGAGTTTACATATTGGAACAATTTGTTAATTGCTAGTCATGAGCACTTTTTTTGCTAAAGTTGTCAAGATGAACCATGTTGCTTAAGCTGATGCATTTCCTTAAGTTGATTGTTTTTAGAGGCATGACAGATTTGTATATGTGTGACCTGTTTGAGTTTCACTTTTTCCTGCTACATGTCTTGCTGTCAGTTGTGTTTTCTATTCCAAATTAATATGCCATCAATTGTGTTAAGTTCTTGCATCTTGTTGAAACTTTGATTGTACGTGCATAATTCATTTTGTATGATAAAGGCATAGGTTGCATCAGGAACTATCTTCAAATTGCCAACAACATTTTAAGCATGTTATTCAAACCATGACAGTCACACACCAATTTCTGGTCGAGGCCATCACTACATGATTTTGTCACCCAAATTCCATGAGCAATATATTTTTGGTTTGAGCATATCATTACATATCATTATTTTCTTCTGTCATGAGTTGGAGCTAGCACTTTGCATACCAAGCATTTTTTGCAACTTATATGACAACTTTTGGTTTGGAACTGTTTCTGTTTGATCTAGGCATCTAGGATCATTAGATAACATGTTTATAAGATGTGCACACTTTCATTTGATCATGATCCCTTTTATTTTGAACTATGGCCATCATCATGCATTTTCAAGGCATTTTGTGCAACTTGAATGTCATTTTTTGATTAGACTTGTTTTGGTTTGGTTTGTGCATCAAGAATCATTGGTTTATATATTTTGAAGTTGTGCATACCCTCACATGTTCATATTTCTTTCTGTTTTAAGCTGTGACATTCAAATTGCAATTTCAAGCTTCACACTACCATTTGCACATCAGTCCTTGATTGAAGTTGTTTCTGTTTGGCCTTGGCACCTAGAATAATTAATTCACACATTTGAATGTTGCTTGAGCCATTACATAAGTTTAAAGGCATTTTGTTTGATCATTGGTTTTCAAAATGCATTCTTAAGCTTCAACTTTCATTTGCATTCGAATTTTGAAATGCGTGCATCATATTGAAAAACTGAGATCACCACTGAATTCCTTATGAAATTTCACTCAAGATAGATTAAAATTTTGTTGCATTTGGTTGAGTATTGATGAAGTTATGGTATTGTCGTTTTTTCATTTTTGCTTGCTTCATGCTTCTTACCTTGCCCAGATTTTCATGCTTTGTTAAGTATTTAAATTTTAGGGGTGGCAAAATACATGGATGTATCGCCACTCCAATGCTTAACCTTCATATTCTCATGCGCCTTTCACATGCTTGTCCTGGGTTCGATCCACAGTGGAGATCAACCCTTTTTGTTATTTTTCATATTTGCCTTGTTTTCAACATGTTGTGTATTTCTTTCCTTTCATTTCCAAATGCGCCCCTTGGCCCAATTGGCATGATTTTAAGTTCGTATTCAAAGGGTGGTGGGTTCAACACCCACTAAGCGCATCCCCTTCTTTTTTACCATTAATTCTTTGTTTTTATTTTAATTGTTATTAATTTTATAAAAATCATAACTTCTTCGTTTGTTATTATTTTTAATCGGTTCTTTTTGCTACCATCTCGTATTTGTGTATATTTTCATGTGGTGCATTAAAATTCTAGAATTTTTATTTGTGAAAACAATTTTGCATTGAAAACACTCATGTTTCTTTTAGGGTTTTTTACCCTCCTAATCGTTTCGAGCTTTTGATTCATTCTTCTCATGTTTGTTGTTGTGCTTAATGTGAGCTCTATGTCTGTCAAACCCTTGATGTATTTATAATTACTTGTTGCTTGTAAGCATGATGTTTGATTCATTTTCTTTCCATGTAATATCCCTATAATGTTTGACTTATTTGCATTGGTCGTTACCTTCATCTTTGTCAAGATATACTTAAGTCTTTATCCTTCATTGAGTCTTGTAAAAACTCATTTTTTGCTTGCCTATTGTCACACGCTTGCATGCTTTGGTTGTAACCATTCCTCTTATTTGACGTACTTGCTTATCGTAATATGCTTGTATATGCTCGATTGTAACCATGTTTCTTGTATTTATCCTATTTGATGTTTATGCTTTGTTAAGTTTAGTTTCCCCAAGTGATAGAACTCTTTAGTTCTCATCGAAGTTGCCTCCCCCTCTATCCTCCCAAAGGAAGGTCTGTCTATTGACCTTTGGGTCATAGATAACTCGTCTCTCTCCCTCGACTTTGTCAATTCATATACACTTAGAAGCTAGAACCTGCCCATTGGACTTTGCTTAAGTCTAAAAAATCTACCCTCTGTTAGGAGTGCTCTTTCAATTAGAACTTAGGATAGAGTTTGTTAACTCTATGTAAGAATCATGGAAATGATTTCTTACTCCCCTTTCATGAGTGTTCAACTTAGATTTAGAGAGTTTCCTTAAACTCTATACAAGTATTGTTATGTTTGTTCCCCTTTGAACCTTGATTGTAATCAAGTGTTCTTCATCCATAGTGAGGTGAACTACGATTGCTCTGATTCTATCCTAGTTAGGATACGTAGGCAGAAGATGCGATATCTTTGCGAGCAAACTTAGAACTATCTTTAAGTTTTGACCTTCGCTTTTTACCCAATCCCAATCCATAGCAAACATTTAACAAACTTAGCATACAACAAACAAAAGGTTCCTGTAGAGTACTACAGATGTTTAGGATGTGAAATACCTACCCTAGGCATAACCAACCCCCGATCCCCGAATCTCTTAGCGTTGTTGTTACATCGCGCAAAAGGTTCTTTCTTTCTTTAGACCTTTCCTTTGGATAAATTAAAGTCTGGTTGTGAATTCAATGAATTAAGATTCAAGTTAATCAATAGCTTGGTATCACGATTCTCACCGCAACAATAACCACATTATTACAACCCGAAAGCGCGATGTGCATTCCTTAAAAATGGTGTGCGCACGACCTTGAAGGTTGCATAACACTCCAACACATCGTGCGAGAATTGATTGAAAAGAAGGTCCTTTCCTTTGAGGACAACCAACCTAACATGGAATATTGTCCTTTGCCAAACAACGGCGGTGTCCATCCTGTAGAGGAGAATTCTAACATAAGATTAATTTCCAAGGTGCCTGAAGTCAAAACTCCATTGGTTGAGTTGCATAGAAAATTGATAAAGGCGAGTCTGATCCAAGGTTCTCATGAAAGATGCAGTAATTGTCATCGTAATCTATATGGTTGTAACCTAGTGTAGAGGGATATTCAATCAATGGTTGATAGAGGTCTGCTACAAATATGTGGGAAGAAGAAAAAATAAGATGTCTCGATGATTGAGCCAATATTCAATTTACCCAAGTGTCGCTTGCGCGAAAATAAGGTGCCGGCATGACAGAAGAGTCGCCACCTTTCGTTATTTATCCCTCAGAGCGGGAAAGGAAACGATCGGAGAAACCTGACGAATAAGGGTAAGACAAGGTCATCGCAACCATTGTCTGGGTTCGGGAGTCGGTTACGCAAGGGGAAGGTATTAGCACCCCTCACGTCCGTCGTACTCGACGGGATCCTCGCTTGTTTGTTTACTTGGACGGGTTGGTTATAATCTATCTACCTATCAAGGCTGGCTGAAAAAGAAAAGAAAAATGACTCGGCAAAGCGTCGCACTTTATGCCTACGTATTCTCATCAGAGAATGAGAAATCAGAGTCAACGTAGTTCGGCTAACTACGGGTGAAGATGGGGAAAGTTGCTCGCTAGGACGTCGCATCCTATGCCTACGTACTTTCATCTGGTATGAAAGATCAGAGCAAACGTAGTTCGGGAAACTACTGAAAATATGGCTCAACTAGGAGGGAGACTATCAAGTCCTACTGTTATCATGCCATGGATTCATCCTATGGTTGAGGTTTGAACAGGGAACTCCTAGATGTTATCATGCATGGGTTTCAACCTAAAAGTCTATCATCAAATCCTCGTCAGAAGAAATGAGAGTCCTACGGGATCATGTCAATGATACACAGAAACAGACAAAAACATCAGCTTTTAACAGTAAAATGCATGCAATGCAAGTGAGGGAGGAAATGTGTGTGGGGTTTCAGCCTCCACAAGCTCATCTCAACCTCAAGCCAGTCATGAAATAACAGTAATCGTACTGAAGATCAACAACATGCTATCAAGCAAAACAGTAAACTGCAATCATACAGATAAAGGAAATGAAGTACCATCAGGCAAACAAATCTCACATGAGAAAGAATCATCTATTCTCTAACCCTAACCCTAATCACAGGATCTAAACAAACCTAAGCAAAAACTCTCAAGCAGAACCCTAGGCAGGAGAAATCATTCCCAGTCTCCAAGCTTCAGAATAAGCTTACCAAAGAAAGGGAGCTAAGCAATCATACTCATAATGTCTTCCTCAGGAGAACACTAGGAGGTGTATACTCAGGAATCATACCCTATGTGGCTCAACCACTGTGATCAGTTTACATCCCTCCTCAGGAGAGATTAAACTCACAAGCAGGCTCCAACATCATTGGATATTTAAGAAATCCTATTTAAGCTAGTGGAGCTAAGTGAATAGACTCATAGGACCTTCCTCAGGAAAGTACTAGGAGGCTTCCACTTAGGAGTTGTATCCCATGTGGCTCAACAACAAGTGATCAGTTTACATTCCTCCTCAGGAGAAATTAAACTCACAAGTTGGCTCCAACATCATTGGATACTTAAGAAATCCTAGATCAACTAGTGGAACTAAGTGAATAGACCCATAGGACCTTCCTCAGGAAAGTACTAGGAGGCTTCCACTTAGGAGTTGTATCCCATGTGGCTCAACAACAGGTGATCAGTTTACATTCCTCCTCGGGAGAAATTAAACTCACAAGTTGGCTCCAACATCATTGGATACTTAAGAAAGAGGTGAGAAGGAAGGATGAAAGTCATTCATAGTGCCTTCCTCAGGAAAGTACCATGAACCTCCTTCAAACTTCAGGCTCTCAAACCTCACAGACAAGGCATCAGCCAAGCTCTGGGTCCCTGAACTTGGTCTACAAGCTCCACTTCATGATGCTCTCCATCGATATCCTCAAGGCAACACAAGCCCTTCAGCAAATTCCTCAGAATGAACCCCACAGATGAACAGATAACCCACTGAACAAACCAAATCATCAGGCAATCTCAGAAAATACCTAAAAATACTAAACTAATGGGGAAAAATTTAACAAATATTCATAAGGGTCCTCAACACCTACTCATAACATCTACAAAGGTTTCTACCTAAAAATCAAGATGAAACTCAATCAAAGAAAATGATTCATCACCTAAACACAATTCTAAACCCTAATTAGACTATCCTAAGTCTACCCTAATTAAACTAATCAAGATTTAATTCTAAAAATCTAGAAAAAATCCTATAGGGAACTATGACTCATCATCTAATTGCACCAAAAAGAATGGATAAAAAAGATTAAAGGAAAGTACCAAAACAATTCCTACAAAATCACATACCAAATTAAACATACTAAAAAAGCTATTTAATTGGAAAATCTGTTAAAAATATCAAGCCTAAAAATAAAATCTCAATTTTATTTTTATAATTTTCTACTCATTTTAATCTATTCACAGAAAAAAGAAGAATTGAAAAATCATTTTCTATCTATTTTTAATGAATTATACAAAACAGAGAAATATTAAAAAGAATTAAAATAACATGAAACGGGAGAGGGGTGAGGTTAGTAACTTCGCTCAGTTCAGTTTTAATGATGGGCTCAAAGGTGGGGTGCATTTAACAATTGGCGCAAGGCCCATCCAATGGTCAGAAAAAGAAAAAGAGAAGAAAAAGAGAGAGGGGGTGAGTTTAGAAAAGAAAACACGTTGAAAGTGGGATTGGGCTTGAGTTGGGAGGTGGGGATAGTATTTATTTCTGAGCCCAAGATGCATCACTAATTGAAACGATGCGTTTCACTTATAATTTTCCCTCCACTTTTAACTATGAATCTCAACCGTTCGATGGCATTTCCAGTCCACGCTTGACCTCAAATCCAACGCCTTCTCCTTCATCGTCCCCAATGGTTAGGGTTTCCATCCAAAAACATGCTCTCATGCATCAAGATTCCAGCCATCCGTTCTCTCTCTATAATTGATGGAATCATGAAATTCCAAAGGCAAAAACATTCTATGGATTACCAGGAACAAGATGTTACGTATCATTTCTTTTTATTCCACTTGAATCAACCAAACAGAAGTCTCGAAAGTTAGGGTTTCACCACTATGCTCTGAAATCAACTCTAATAAAACTCAAATCTAATGATGCACAGTTGATCTACAAGTTATCCTCATCATCCTAATCTATTCTATATCAATTAAAACCCTAAAACAAGCTTGCAATTATTGATTCAAGATTCATGCTCCTGTTACAAAACTTAATGGATTGTGCTATAACCTTCAGGGATCAATCTACTAACCTCCTACACTAATCCTATGGTCAAGAATCCAATTAAAACTTCATAAATATTGAGATTCGAAGAAGAGAAAAACCTGCTCAAGAAATGATGGTGAAGGTTGCTTGCAGTACTTTCAAGGCTTGCAATGGCTTGTATGTGATCCTTAGAAGATGCACTCTCTTCTGTTTGCAAAAGCTTCGAAGGAAACAGCTTGTAATGGCAGAAATCACGACTTTCTTGAACTTGAAGGAACTTTCTTCAATGGTGTTTCTCTCTCTCTTTCTTCTGACTTCAATCACTATCACCCAACCTCTAACACTCCTTGATGCCCTCTTTAAATATTAATCATTGGATGTTTCTAGATTCATCTAGAAAAGTGTGGAAACTTCATGAAAGTTCCATGATATGCCATGTTGGATTTCTCATATACCACATGCTATGCCTTGCAATTCATTGCCAAATTCTCCTTACATGAGTTATTGAATGAGGATAAGTGAAAAACAAGTCCATTTGTTGCTTATGTAGGGTTTTCTAACATTGCCTTCTTTTTCAAGTAATAAATTTCCAAAGGAACCTCCTTTTTTAAGCCTCAAATGAAAATTCTACTTAAACCAATCTTCTCAAAATGTTTTTTCCAATCAAAATGATATATTGGATGACCTATTTTGGATTTGTAGATCTCCCAAAACACTTTTCAATTTCAACTTTTCAAAGTTATAAGTCATTTTTAGTTCATTTTTGACCAATCATGGAATCTTGTGCTATGAGCTTTTTCAACAATTTGTGACCTTCTTTCTAGACTTAAAATCACATTTTGAGCAACTTTCATGTTTTAAGTTTTTCCATTTGAGGCTTGGAAATAGGAGTTTTAGGCATTGGATAAAATGACCTATAACTGACAAATGACCAAAATGCCCCTGCCTTGCACAAGCCATAAGTTGAGTTCCACAAATCCAATCAAGGACTTCTACCACTCAAATTAAAGCTAAGAAGATCCTCTTCAACATTCATGTTGACCAAGAACTCATAGGAGTCATCCTACTAGGGCAAAAGTTGTCTGCAAGTTGGGTGACTTTCAAGGACCCAGATTCACACACATCAACTGACCTGTAATTTGTCAAAACCATAACTTGAGCTCTGTAACTCCTATCAAGGACTTCCACCACTCAAATTAAAGCTTAGAACAAGCTCTACAACATTCATGTTGTGGGGAAAATGAGATATCAAACACATCTAGTGCTAAAACTGCCTGGAAGATAGGGATCAAATTAGGGTTTTTTCACTGACAATCCTCAGAAACCCTAACTCAAAACTTCTCAAAACTCCTCAATCATGATGAGTTGGTCTAGGAATCCTCTTTATAACATCTCTATGCATCATTCCATGATCTCATGGCCCTTGGATTAAGTCTCAACCTTCTCCAAATCTTCAGCTGGTCTAGGGTTGACCCAGTCAAAACCCTAATTCTACCATTCATGGTTGAATCTTCTGAATTCTTACATAATGACTCCTCTGGGCTTTATGAAGGCTATCAAGGCATCTCATAAGCTTTCTCAAAACATCAAGTTCATCCTCAAAGTCTCAGAATCATCTGAGGGGCACTCACAACTCTCAAACTGTGAAGCACACAACCCTGGTTTCAACCAATTTTCTGAGGATCTCTTGAACTTTCTGATGAAGGTATCCATTTTCAAATACTCAATGAATAAATAATTGTTGGCCAAATTTTGGGGTGCAACAGCTGCCCCTATTCAAACGGCTTGAACCTGACTGGGTGAGAAGCGAACGGCTCTCACCCAATCAAGGTGCGAGACGATTGAATACCGGTAAATCCGAAAATTTGCCAACTGCACGATTCTGCGGAGAACAAAGCTTTGAATACTGCAACACTAGCTGCCCAACAACTAGCTGGAGAACTACTGATCTGACATCGTCGTCAGTTATCCACACTAACTTCTTCTGACATTGTCTTCAGACAACCAAAACACGGGGAAACAAACAACCAACATCGCCGCCGGGGAACTAAATCTGATATCGCCGTCGGACAAACATCATCTCTGAGAGACACTCGACATCACCGTCGTACCAACATCATCTCTGTTGGAGATTTAGGGAGTCTGACATTGCCGTCGAACATCCAACCTCGCTGCCGGAAACAAACATGATCTGACCTCGCCGTCGGATAATCAAAATATCCAACCTCACTGCTGGACAACTATATCACTGAACAATTCTGACCTGGGGTTCACCCCTGGTAAATGGAACAAAAGGTACACTTGCGTATTTGGCACTACTCCGCTGGGAATGAGAGACTTAACCGAGCACACTCTGATCTGGGGTTCACCCTCAGAACCATAACGAACATCGGAATACTGCTGCACACTGCCTGCCGTAGAACTTCAACACTACAGATATATGAAACCCTGGCCCCTGGCCACTTCCAGCTTCAGCTAGAAAAGATCTTCAAGTAACTCTGAATATAGATGGAACCCTGGCCCCTGGCCACTCCAGATCCGCTGGAGAATCTTCAAGTATTTCTGAATATGAATGAAACCCTGGCCCCTGGCCATTCCAGCTTCAGCTAGAAAAATCTTCAAGTATTTATGAAGAAAGATGAAACCCTGCCCGTCGGCTATTCCAGCTTCAGCTAGAGAAACATCTTTGACCTTCAAAGATGTAAACTTTGCCCGTCGGCAACTCTGCAGGAGGTATCTTCGACTTCAGTCTGAAGAAATGGTCCTTGGCCTTCAAGGATACATGAATCTACCTTCAGGCAACTCCACCTCTGCTATACAGCATCCGAGACTTCAGTCAGGGATATACTCCGGTCTTCAGTCCGAAAAATGAATCCTAGGTCATTCATGACCTTGGGGGATAATCTTGCCCTTAGGCACCTTCGCTTCAGCTTGGGAAATCTGTGACTTCAGTCAGAGAAATGGTATCCTGAGCCATTCATGACTCCACGGGGATTCAAACACTTTGCCTTCAGGCAAAACTCCGCTTCAGCTGGAGAAACATCTTCGACTTCAGTCAGAAGAAACACTATTCATTTGATCGCAATCAATCATCTCCTCAGGATAACTGACTTGGTCTTCAGGCCAACACGGATCATCTTGTTATATCTACAAACTTTGGAACCTTGTCTTCGGCTACCTGTTGATTCTTCAACACGGAAATCTGGCTTCACAGGAACCTTCTGATATCGCCGTCGGGCGCTCACGAAATCCGTCTTCAGATTAGACATCGTTGTTGGAGCAGACATATCACGCTGCTACTTACTTGACATCCTGTCAAGTTGTTGCTAAATAAAAGCAAACATGCCGGGTCACCGGACATAATCATCACGTTAACAATTCTGTTGAGGAGAGAGGAATGAGGGTTCACCCAAATAATCCTGACGACTCACTGGGGAAAAAGGAAGAAGGGTTCACCCAACGACCTTGTAGACTTTGCTGCAGAAAGACGAGAGAGTTCACCCAAACGACTTCAACAACTGCTGGGGAATAACGACAGAGCTTACTCAGACGATTCCTACCAACTTTACTAGGGAGCAAGTACTTCTGCATGGGGAAAGCGATAAACGCTCCGAACGGCTTTCTGGGGGAACGACCCTTCTAGGGAACATAGCCTTCGGGCTACAAGACACTCATGTCATTCAGTCCTCAAACTCACGGGGATAACCAAACTTCGGCTTGCTGGACAATCCTTCAGGATCCGCCTGGGGAAACATTCCATCTGCCAATCATGACTGTGCTTGTCTGGGGACATCAATCTACCTGCCTGCTGCTGGGGAAATGCCAACCACCTGCTGGGGAAAAGACCTCCACTCTGTTGGGGGTTCCAGAAATCACCTTGAACAAACAACTCCGGCGGGCGCCCCCAAGAATCATCCTGGACTGATAACCTTTCTGGAGACTTTATTCTGCTGGGTACTTCCAGGAATCTTCCTGGGCCACTCTTGCTGGAGGCGCTATTGGGGAGCTCAAGAATCATCCCGAGCAAACAACTCGGGAAGCTGTACTGAATCGTCTTAAGCAAATGGCCCTGCTGGGGGAATTCGAGAATCATCTTGAACCGAAGACTTCGCTGGGGATCTCAAAAATCATCTTGAGCGAGCGATTGTGGGGATTACACCAGGGTCTTAAGAATCATCTTAAGAAAGCGACCTCGTTGGGGAGAATGTCAGGAATCGTCCTGAGCAACTGGTCTTTTGGGGATACACCTGTTCAACAAGGATGGTAATGACCTAGATCATGCTTATGATGCATATGCTTCTGCGATATGCCCCACACGGTGGGAATGATATGTATTTATGCTAAATGTCATGCAATCATGCACAATGCTATCGCAACGTCAGATGCTATGCAGTCATGCACGATGCTTATGCAACGTTTAAACGCTATGCAGTCATGCACAATGCTATGCAATCATGCACAATGATGCGATCCCGTCAGCAAAATAAATGCTGAAGGGGGGAATTCTCCTGTCAGGGAGAAAGAGCCACTCAGGTGGAGGAGTCATCCTGCTGAGGAGAACGTGAACACGCCAATATCAATTAGGCTCTGTTTGGGGAATTGATCTCCCGTTGACTGCTGCAGGGAAAACAACTTCAGCTGGCTGCTGCAGGGGACGAAGCTCTACGAGAACTTGGATCTGCTGATATCAATCGCGAGAATGAATTGCGCAGCCGTCTCGGCTACTCTTCTGGCGATGACCACTCTGTGGGGAACCAACTTCAGCTGTTCAATACTCCACTGGGGAAAATCAATCATGATCTGGTCAATTTCCAAGGATTCGGATCTCTTGGACATCTGCAAACTCGGCTGAGGAAGGAGAAATCATTCTGCTTCGATGGAGCGAGTACGATTCTGGGGGAATACAGCATCGGCTGCTTAATGTTCTGCCGAGGAAAATTGATCATGATCTGATCAACTTCCAAGGATTCTGCTTTTCTACGGACTCAGCCGGGGAGAGAAATCATTCTACTTCATTGGAGAGTACGACTCTGATGGGGAATTTCAATTTCGCCGGGGAAGAAAGAATCATCTGACTTCGGGGGAGAGTACAACTCTGCAGGGGAATACAACATCAGCTGCCCCAACACTCTGCTGGGGAAGAGGGAATCATCGAACTTCAGGAGTGAGCATGACTTTGGTGAGGAATCTCAATTCCGCTGGAGACTTCAGTCTGGCACCATCAGTTACTGCATACTTCGGTATACGACTAGCTTCTCGCGAATCCTGCACTTGTGACCCGGTGCGGGGGAAGATCCCACTTCAGTGACTTTACTGGGAAAACACGAGCTTCAGCTTCCAAAACACTTCTCTGAAATCTGCACTTGTGACCCGGTGCTGGGGAGAGATGAGCTACGGTACTCAATCATTTCTATGAACTCTGCACTTGTGACCCGGTGCTGGGGAAAAAACGACATTATTCTTCGGCGCTTGACTCAGCTGATGAGGTGGCGTTCCTTCAGGATGCGGCTGCTTGGGGAAGAGAATCACCTCTACCTGGGGAAGACATATCAATGCTCACTATCTGATTCTGATTCTGCGGAGGAGAGACTACTGAACTCTGCTGGAGAAGAAGGACTCGCCTTGCTTCGGGGATATCAATCCTGGTCTACTGAGGGCAATCTTGACCCTAATCTGATAAGGGATAAACGCCATCTCAATCTGCTGCAATCTCAAACTGTACAGGGGGAACGACCTCAAACCGTGCATCTCTGCGGAGGAACAATCCTGATTCAACAACGCCAACACAGGGAATACAGGCTACCAATCATGGAGTCAAGTAACAGGTTAGGCTGTAGGATATCAATCCAATGACCGCAAGGCTTCTTCAGAAGGTTCAGGTTTTGACGGGGTAATGACACGATTCCCCGATACTCAATTCTTGCTAGGGTGAACAAACTCATTTGAACAACTTGCCCCAGTGCAATTCAACTTGCCCCAATCCGACCTTTGGGAATAATTCATTCTACGCCGAAAACAACTGGCAACAAAACAATCTTCAGAGGGCTTGCCCCAGCATCTGCACCACGGGAGGATTCATCCTCAACTGATCAACTCTCAGCATGGTTAGCTTCAATATCTCTGAAGTAGTTTGCCCCTGAACGAGCGATGAGCGACTCAACATGCTCCGATCGAACACTGGAGGGATCTGCCCTTAAATCGCAAGAATTCTGGATAACTGCCCCTGATTGGGTCTCGAGAAGATCCACTTCCGATCAACCGCTGCTTGCATAAACTGCCCCATAATCCACTGATGCTCCGGGACTTGTCCTCAGACAAACTGATTCCAAACTCACAGGAAGTCATTGCCCCAGATTCACAGGGCTTCGCAGCATACCATTCTGATCCAGACCTCTGGCGATTCAGTCCTGATTGACTATTCCTTGCTGAAGTTCCTCCGTATCAGCTACTAACCTGCAACTAAAATTGTTTATTCACGAATAGTAATTTTAATGCAGTGTTCATGCAAATTTTGAAAAACGTTGTACTGTCACTCATTTACGTGTCATGCTAGTGAGCGACGAATGAACCAACGAGTTCAAACGTAGTGCTGATGCGATCAGTGAAAAATGCAATAAGGATATGATTAGCAAATCATGAAGGAGTCAGGTTACTCAACCTTATTGTAATGCGCTCTCAGAATAAACCCTGCCTCAATTAGGTCTTTTAAGGGTTGTATCGTGGTCGGGTTCACGGTTCGCGAAACAAAGGATATTTGGCTCAAATTATAATTTGTACCCATCCCGTCTACGTGATGTTCTCCGATCTAAAGTTCAGTTAACTTGGCTCGAGCGCTCTCCTCTTCGAGAGGTATGTTGAACATTGGGAACAACTGGTTAAAGAATTCACAAGGTGTTTCGGAGTGACAGTTACTCCTTTTCGTTTTCGGCGTCCGTGTCTACACGACTTCGTCCTTGTTCAAGGATTTTTCTTTTTTATAATCCTTTCTTTTCCATTCTTTTGTTTCCCTAACTTTTGCCTGGACTGACTCCTTTTGAGTTCTTTTCGATTTTTCTTTTGAAGTCCAGCGGGATGCCCTGATTTTTGCCTAAGTATTTGCTTTCTAGCTTTTCTTTTTTACTTAGCGGGCTTTCTTATTTCTTTTTTTTTTTCTTTTGGAACGAGTCGTGCGACACTGGTTGTCTTGATTGCTCCGAAAGGATTGTAACCGTCTCACTCCTGATTGGTGAGGTTTGACCATTGTGGTTGATGAGGTACGACCTCTGGAGAGGAATATGATGTGATTGGTCCTCGAAGGACAACACTCCTCTATAAGACTCGAACGCCCGATCAAGCTAACTGACAACTACCCTGCCCCGGGTTAAGATGCGAGGGTTTAAAAATCCGAAAGAACTCCTACTTCTCGGCTCGAAGTGGTTAACAAGGGATTCTCTTCCTTATCTCTCCGGTGTTTAGGGGATTTGAAACAATGCCTTATACGTCATCGGCAAGGTTTTATCTGAAAGCAATACGATCATCGGCTATGCGTATTCAGTTTCATCATCCTCCCTCCGCTCATTGCTAATCATAGTAATAAAGTGGAGTAAATAAAATGCAAGTGTCAGTGCAATGCAGTAAATGAGTGACAACGACATAATTAGTTCAGAAAAATGCATAGTCACTTTATTAACATCACCATTCGAAACATACAATGTTTTAACAGCAAGTAGTAACTAACGGAAAAGAAACTACAAATGCAAATGGTAAAAAGTCTGAGGACTGCCAATGTTGAGGGCGTCAGCCTGTCTGGATCACTGGCTTCTGGAAACAACCCTCTGAATCTACGAGCTCAAACAGCTGAGAGGTCGTCACGCACAACCAAGACTCCATCTGGAAAGGAAATACACCCTTGGTCGATCAATTGCTGCACCTTCGCCTGGAAAGCCTTGCAATCTTCAGTTGAATGCCCCAGAGATCCACCATGGTAGCCACACTGAGCGTGAGGATCGTACCCTGGAGTGTAAGGCTCTAGCACGGGCTTGGGAGCTTTCGGTTCCACCAAGGAATTCTGAACCAACAGTGGAAGAATCTGGCCATACGGCACAGGCACTGGCTGGAAAGAAGCATTCCTTTGTTCCCCGTGGTTGCGAGGTCTCTTGTGATCCTGGGGCTGGTATTCCTTCCGCCCAGGAGCAATGGTCTCTCGTTTAGGCGCTTGCGTCCTTGAGCTTGCTCCAGGTAGAAACTGCGAGCGAGGTGATTCAGTCACCAAAGGTCGCGGGACATATTCCAGATCTTTCTCAGCTTCAGGCAAAGGAGTGGAATCATCCACCTCTTCTGCAGGGTAAGGGATGAACTTTCCCGATGCTCTCATGCCGCCCGGCACAAGCCTAATTGTCCTCGAGTCGATCAGGTCCTGAATCTTATTCCGGAGAGCCTTACATGTTTCAACATGGTGCCCCGGTGCTCCTGAGTGGAAATCACAATGCATGCTTAGATCAACATCTGATGACCCCTCATCTGGTGGATTTAAGGTCCGGAGCTTGAGAACACGGTTCTGAACCAACAGCGGCAGCAGCTGGGCATAACTCACAGGTAGTGGGTCTACAGCTCTATCAAGTAGCTTCTTCTTCTGACCATAACCTTCAGGATTATTCTGAGATGCTCGGCGCGGCTGATGACGAGACAGGCCTCGAGCTTCATGCTGTGTAGAGGGTCTATGAGGTCCACTTGGCTTCAGCACAGGTGGCACTGACGGTAATGGAGGAAGCACTCTGGTCTCTTCCTTGGGTGCTTGACCGCTCTCCTTATTTAGCATACTTCTCACTACTCCCATGAGAAAGCTCAGCTGATTCTGCAGCTGCTGATTCTCCTCTCTGAGCACTTGCTGGTCCAGACGCACTGCCTGTATGTCATTCATGACTTGCCCCAGCTGGCTTTGGACTTTCCCTAGTTCAGCTTGTATCTGCTCCATTAGTCTGAGCTGCCAGATTCTGAGTCAAACCTGCAAACACAAGGGTTAGAAGACAAGTCCCGGCTTCTGCCATGCAAGATGAATTATGGGTGTCTGTACGTTCAGGAGATCACCCCTGATTCTGGTGTCAACGTGCCAACACAGTGTCAATGCAATGATAAGACTGGATCCATTCATGGAAGAAAATATCTCATATTGCTCGGGACACCAGAATCAGAGTACGAAATGCGCCTACAGCACAGACACATGCTAATGGAATGCAAACATGAATATGAGAGCTAATGCGAAATGCAGTCATGCAACAATATATCCAGGTGGCTGCTGTGGATATTCGATGTCAACAGTCACTGCTGAGAAGGAAACCCCGGTGTAAAACCCCTGATCTGATCTGCTGTGAATAACCATCTGATAGGATCGAGATCAAAATTCTGCTCTGACAAGAACGAAGGTCTGATAATAAAGACCCCGGATGCAGGATCAAAGAATATCTGTTGACGAAGTCTTCGGACCCCAAATCAAAAATCTGCCCTATCAAGAACAAATACACAGCTGCTGATGAGATCTTCAAACCCCACTCAAAATCTGCCCTGTCAAGAACAAAATAACAACTGCTGACGAGATCCTCAGACCCCATTCAAAAATCTGCTCCATCCAGAACAAACCTCTGATAACAATACTCTGATCAAAGCCTGCTCTATCAAGAACAAACAAACACCCGATGATAAGATCCTCTGATCAAACCCTTGCTCTATCAAGAACATCTCTGCAACTGAGAACCCAACATAACTGATTCACTGTCAAGAAAACCAGGTAGTCTGGAGGTCAAAGTTTCCTGCAATATCCCAACCCCACTCACAGGTATGAACCTAATCCACGGACAAAGGTACGGCATCCTATGCGGTCATCAGCGTCACAGACTTTCATGAGTGACGATACGATTCCCAGAAGGAGTGGCATCATCAAGCCATGAAGAGGCCTCTCTTAGCTGACTTCCAAATGATCGGTCCCCAGAGTCGACAATCCTCACGTCTGGACTCCCCTCAGATCCTCAGGACCGGAAAGGAGCACCTCTGCAAGAATCTCGTCTGAGCGCAGATTTTCGTAGGGAACTGTGCCTGCTCAGCAGACAGGTTCGTCTACTACTTCTCCGCAACTATATCTAGGTGTGTACTCAAGCCCAGGTCCGGCTTTTCACTCACAGTAACATCCCTCTCCCACAGCAGCACAGATAATCATATCAAACTGGAAATAAAATGCGGGAAATAAAATGCGGGAAGTAAAGATGCGATAAATAAACGCAACCCAACAAGCAAACACACAAACGATAGGATTGACTCGCGTAGGGGATGGGAAACGGTCCCAGCATAAGGGATGGGAAAAGTCCCTAGATGCTTGGTTCCCCAGCAGAGTCGCCAGCTGTCGCTTGCGCGAAAATAAGGTGCCGGCATGACAGAAGAGTCGCCACCTTTCGTTATTTATCCCTCAGAGCGGGAAAGGAAACGATCGGAGAAACCTGACGAATAAGGGTAAGACAAGGTCATCGCAACCATTGTCTGGGTTCGGGAGTCGGTTACGCAAGGGGAAGGTATTAGCACCCCTCACGTCCGTCGTACTCGACGGGATCCTCGCTTGTTTGTTTACTTGGACGGGTTGGTTATAATCTATCTACCTATCAAGGCTGGCTGAAAAAGAAAAGAAAAATGACTCGGCAAAGCGTCGCACTTTATGCCTACGTATTCTCATCAGAGAATGAGAAATCAGAGTCAACGTAGTTCGGCTAACTACGGGTGAAGATGGGGAAAGTTGCTCGCTAGGACGTCGCATCCTATGCCTACGTACTTTCATCTGGTATGAAAGATCAGAGCAAACGTAGTTCGGGAAACTACTGAAAATATGGCTCAACTAGGAGGGAGACTATCAAGTCCTACTGTTATCATGCCATGGATTCATCCTATGGTTGAGGTTTGAACAGGGAACTCCTAGATGTTATCATGCATGGGTTTCAACCTAAAAGTCTATCATCAAATCCTCGTCAGAAGAAATGAGAGTCCTACGGGATCATGTCAATGATACACAGAAACAGACAAAAACATCAGCTTTTAACAGTAAAATGCATGCAATGCAAGTGAGGGAGGAAATGTGTGTGGGGTTTCAGCCTCCACAAGCTCATCTCAACCTCAAGCCAGTCATGAAATAACAGTAATCGTACTGAAGATCAACAACATGCTATCAAGCAAAACAGTAAACTGCAATCATACAGATAAAGGAAATGAAGTACCATCAGGCAAACAAATCTCACATGAGAAAGAATCATCTATTCTCTAACCCTAACCCTAATCACAGGATCTAAACAAACCTAAGCAAAAACTCTCAAGCAGAACCCTAGGCAGGAGAAATCATTCCCAGTCTCCAAGCTTCAGAATAAGCTTACCAAAGAAAGGGAGCTAAGCAATCATACTCATAATGTCTTCCTCAGGAGAACACTAGGAGGTGTATACTCAGGAATCATACCCTATGTGGCTCAACCACTGTGATCAGTTTACATCCCTCCTCAGGAGAGATTAAACTCACAAGCAGGCTCCAACATCATTGGATATTTAAGAAATCCTATTTAAGCTAGTGGAGCTAAGTGAATAGACTCATAGGACCTTCCTCAGGAAAGTACTAGGAGGCTTCCACTTAGGAGTTGTATCCCATGTGGCTCAACAACAAGTGATCAGTTTACATTCCTCCTCAGGAGAAATTAAACTCACAAGTTGGCTCCAACATCATTGGATACTTAAGAAATCCTAGATCAACTAGTGGAACTAAGTGAATAGACCCATAGGACCTTCCTCAGGAAAGTACTAGGAGGCTTCCACTTAGGAGTTGTATCCCATGTGGCTCAACAACAGGTGATCAGTTTACATTCCTCCTCGGGAGAAATTAAACTCACAAGTTGGCTCCAACATCATTGGATACTTAAGAAAGAGGTGAGAAGGAAGGATGAAAGTCATTCATAGTGCCTTCCTCAGGAAAGTACCATGAACCTCCTTCAAACTTCAGGCTCTCAAACCTCACAGACAAGGCATCAGCCAAGCTCTGGGTCCCTGAACTTGGTCTACAAGCTCCACTTCATGATGCTCTCCATCGATATCCTCAAGGCAACACAAGCCCTTCAGCAAATTCCTCAGAATGAACCCCACAGATGAACAGATAACCCACTGAACAAACCAAATCATCAGGCAATCTCAGAAAATACCTAAAAATACTAAACTAATGGGGAAAAATTTAACAAATATTCATAAGGGTCCTCAACACCTACTCATAACATCTACAAAGGTTTCTACCTAAAAATCAAGATGAAACTCAATCAAAGAAAATGATTCATCACCTAAACACAATTCTAAACCCTAATTAGACTATCCTAAGTCTACCCTAATTAAACTAATCAAGATTTAATTCTAAAAATCTAGAAAAAATCCTATAGGGAACTATGACTCATCATCTAATTGCACCAAAAAGAATGGATAAAAAAGATTAAAGGAAAGTACCAAAACAATTCCTACAAAATCACATACCAAATTAAACATACTAAAAAAGCTATTTAATTGGAAAATCTGTTAAAAATATCAAGCCTAAAAATAAAATCTCAATTTTATTTTTATAATTTTCTACTCATTTTAATCTATTCACAGAAAAAAGAAGAATTGAAAAATCATTTTCTATCTATTTTTAATGAATTATACAAAACAGAGAAATATTAAAAAGAATTAAAATAACATGAAACGGGAGAGGGGTGAGGTTAGTAACTTCGCTCAGTTCAGTTTTAATGATGGGCTCAAAGGTGGGGTGCATTTAACAATTGGCGCAAGGCCCATCCAATGGTCAGAAAAAGAAAAAGAGAAGAAAAAGAGAGAGGGGGTGAGTTTAGAAAAGAAAACACGTTGAAAGTGGGATTGGGCTTGAGTTGGGAGGTGGGGATAGTATTTATTTCTGAGCCCAAGATGCATCACTAATTGAAACGATGCGTTTCACTTATAATTTTCCCTCCACTTTTAACTATGAATCTCAACCGTTCGATGGCATTTCCAGTCCACGCTTGACCTCAAATCCAACGCCTTCTCCTTCATCGTCCCCAATGGTTAGGGTTTCCATCCAAAAACATGCTCTCATGCATCAAGATTCCAGCCATCCGTTCTCTCTCTATAATTGATGGAATCATGAAATTCCAAAGGCAAAAACATTCTATGGATTACCAGGAACAAGATGTTACGTATCATTTCTTTTTATTCCACTTGAATCAACCAAACAGAAGTCTCGAAAGTTAGGGTTTCACCACTATGCTCTGAAATCAACTCTAATAAAACTCAAATCTAATGATGCACAGTTGATCTACAAGTTATCCTCATCATCCTAATCTATTCTATATCAATTAAAACCCTAAAACAAGCTTGCAATTATTGATTCAAGATTCATGCTCCTGTTACAAAACTTAATGGATTGTGCTATAACCTTCAGGGATCAATCTACTAACCTCCTACACTAATCCTATGGTCAAGAATCCAATTAAAACTTCATAAATATTGAGATTCGAAGAAGAGAAAAACCTGCTCAAGAAATGATGGTGAAGGTTGCTTGCAGTACTTTCAAGGCTTGCAATGGCTTGTATGTGATCCTTAGAAGATGCACTCTCTTCTGTTTGCAAAAGCTTCGAAGGAAACAGCTTGTAATGGCAGAAATCACGACTTTCTTGAACTTGAAGGAACTTTCTTCAATGGTGTTTCTCTCTCTCTTTCTTCTGACTTCAATCACTATCACCCAACCTCTAACACTCCTTGATGCCCTCTTTAAATATTAATCATTGGATGTTTCTAGATTCATCTAGAAAAGTGTGGAAACTTCATGAAAGTTCCATGATATGCCATGTTGGATTTCTCATATACCACATGCTATGCCTTGCAATTCATTGCCAAATTCTCCTTACATGAGTTATTGAATGAGGATAAGTGAAAAACAAGTCCATTTGTTGCTTATGTAGGGTTTTCTAACATTGCCTTCTTTTTCAAGTAATAAATTTCCAAAGGAACCTCCTTTTTTAAGCCTCAAATGAAAATTCTACTTAAACCAATCTTCTCAAAATGTTTTTTCCAATCAAAATGATATATTGGATGACCTATTTTGGATTTGTAGATCTCCCAAAACACTTTTCAATTTCAACTTTTCAAAGTTATAAGTCATTTTTAGTTCATTTTTGACCAATCATGGAATCTTGTGCTATGAGCTTTTTCAACAATTTGTGACCTTCTTTCTAGACTTAAAATCACATTTTGAGCAACTTTCATGTTTTAAGTTTTTCCATTTGAGGCTTGGAAATAGGAGTTTTAGGCATTGGATAAAATGACCTATAACTGACAAATGACCAAAATGCCCCTGCCTTGCACAAGCCATAAGTTGAGTTCCACAAATCCAATCAAGGACTTCTACCACTCAAATTAAAGCTAAGAAGATCCTCTTCAACATTCATGTTGACCAAGAACTCATAGGAGTCATCCTACTAGGGCAAAAGTTGTCTGCAAGTTGGGTGACTTTCAAGGACCCAGATTCACACACATCAACTGACCTGTAATTTGTCAAAACCATAACTTGAGCTCTGTAACTCCTATCAAGGACTTCCACCACTCAAATTAAAGCTTAGAACAAGCTCTACAACATTCATGTTGTGGGGAAAATGAGATATCAAACACATCTAGTGCTAAAACTGCCTGGAAGATAGGGATCAAATTAGGGTTTTTTCACTGACAATCCTCAGAAACCCTAACTCAAAACTTCTCAAAACTCCTCAATCATGATGAGTTGGTCTAGGAATCCTCTTTATAACATCTCTATGCATCATTCCATGATCTCATGGCCCTTGGATTAAGTCTCAACCTTCTCCAAATCTTCAGCTGGTCTAGGGTTGACCCAGTCAAAACCCTAATTCTACCATTCATGGTTGAATCTTCTGAATTCTTACATAATGACTCCTCTGGGCTTTATGAAGGCTATCAAGGCATCTCATAAGCTTTCTCAAAACATCAAGTTCATCCTCAAAGTCTCAGAATCATCTGAGGGGCACTCACAACTCTCAAACTGTGAAGCACACAACCCTGGTTTCAACCAATTTTCTGAGGATCTCTTGAACTTTCTGATGAAGGTATCCATTTTCAAATACTCAATGAATAAATAATTGTTGGCCAAATTTTGGGGTGCAACACCAAGAAATTGGAAAAGAGGCCAATATCCAATACTGTGAGTAGCAAGTCTACTTCTTCCGCTGCTGTTAGGCATGTATTCCACAACAACCCTGCACCCGCCACGAACCAACCAAAGCCAAGGTTTGATCCAAGGAGGGGATCGGGTCCTAATCCAAAAGCTGTACCTTGGAAATACGACTACTCCTGGTACAACACGAAAGCCGGAAGAAAGCAGAAGAACGTGACAAACATTGTCGGGGCAAGCAAAGCGAACCGCAGTGGTCGTATATATCAACCCAGGGCAATTTTTACCGTTCCTCAAGCAGCTGCCACTGTTCCTAGAGCAACCACTACCACTCCTAAGGAAACCACCTCCAAGGAACCTGTTATTGAAAAAATGAAATGGAAAGAGATCCCGAAGAAGGATGAGGAAGAATTTCTGAGGATAATTCGTTGGAGCGATTATCGGGTGGTGGACCAACTCAACTCTATTGAAGATACTAACACAAGCCCATGTAATGAAAGACATCATTGTGGGGCAATTTGACTCTGTTGTCGCTAATATCATAGCCTGCAACACGTTGAGCTTCGAAAATAATGACTTGACCACTGAGGGTCGCAAGCACAACAATGCCCTGCGCGTGTCTTTTAAGTGTGAAGAGGATACACTCGCCAGAGTACTCGTTGACACTGGGTCAGCCCTCGATGTAATGCCCAAAAGAACGTTAGCCAAGTTGGCGTACAAAGGGGCTGAAATAAGAGCCACATCTTTAATTGTGAAAGCTTTCGATGGGTCAAGGAGAACCGTAATTGGAGAGGTTGATTTGTCGATCATGGTAGGGCCCCAGGTTTTTGAAATCACCTTCCAAGTAATGGACATAAATCTGACCTATAGTTATCTATTGGGAAGGTCGTGGATACATGCAGTGGGCGCTGTCACATCCACGTTACATCAAAAGATGAAATTTATTGCTGAGGATCAATTGGTCATCGTGCACAGTGAGGACCTGATGGTGAGCAATCTACCCTCTTTCCGATACATTGAAGCTGATGAAGATGCATTGGAAACATCCTTTCAAGCATTAGAGATAATCGAGGTCAACTGCCAAGAGTATTAAAAATGCCATGAAGGAAGGACTTACGCAAGGTCGGGGAGAGGTAATCGAGGTCAACGCTCGGGCGAAGAACGATTGACAAGGGTTGGGTTACAAACCAACTCTCAATGAAGAATCAGAAGTCAACGGCAAGCGTCTAAAGACCCTGAAAGAGATCTCCGTAAGTAGCGGTGTTCAAGTAAACACTATTGAAGAAGACGCTGAAGTGAGGTGCATTGACGACATGGTGTTCCAAGGTGAATACGTTTTGTGCAATTGGGAGGCCGTTAAAATTTTCGTCATGTTACCGCTCTTCGAATAATTTGTTTGTTTTGCTCGTTAGCATTTTCTATGTTTTAAATCCATGGTCATGCCCGGGGCCAGTGGATCATTTTGTATGGGTCACACTTTTGCAATTAAAAAGATCAATCAATGAATGAGTGTTTTGTTAAACTTCCATTTGTTGTTCATTGTTTTTTTGTTTTGTTTTCACTTTTTTGTAAAAAAGGAAGAATGGAAATCTTTTTGAAAACCTAAAAAAAATTCATCATCTGCATCTCTTTGTGTGTGTTGCTCATTTTAAGCCCGTTAAACACATGCAGAGAACCTTCATCACCCGCTAAATTCGATGATCACCCAGTTCTTTCTGAATTTGGTTCACCGGTATTCCAAGTTGAAGACGATAATGATGAGGATTCTGAAATCCATGAAGAATTGATGAAAATGACCGAGTACGAGGATGCCTATCTTCAACCCTACAAAGAGAAGATCGACATTGTCAACTTGGGCTCTGAGAATGAGAAAAGAGAGGTCAAAACTGGGGCATCACTTGGGGCAGAGGTTAAAAACAGATTGGTAATGCTTCTCAAAGAATATATAGATGTGTTTGCTTGGTCCTACCAAGATATTCCTGTATTAGACGCCGACATCGTGGTTCACAAGCTTCCTCTTAAACATGAGTGTCCTCCAGTCAAACAGAAGCTTCAAAGGTCCAGACCCGACATGGCTCTCAAGATCATAGATGAGGTTAAAACGCAGATAGATGGAGGCTTCTTAGCAGTATCAAAATACCCTGAGTGGGTGGCCAACATTATGCCAGTGCCAAACAAGGATGGCAAAGTTAGAATATGCGTAGACTACAAGGATTTGAATAAAGATAACCAAAGGATGATTTCCCACTGCCGCATATCGACACTTTTGTGGACAATACAGCCAGCTTCGCAGTATTTTCATTCATGGATAGCTTCTCCACCTATAACTAGATAAAAATGGACCCCACTGATATGGAAAAGAGAACCTTCATCACACCATGGAGCACTTATTGTTATAAGGTTATGTCTTTTGGTTTGAAAAATGTTGGGGCCATATATCAACGAGCCATGGTGGCATTATTTCATGACATGATGCACCAAGAAATCGAGGTTTACATCAATAATATGATTGCCAAGTCTCAGAGCGAACAAGATCACCTTGATCATCTGTTGAAGTTATTTAAGAGACTCAGGAAGTATCAGTTGAGACTAAACCCTGCCAAAGGTACCTTCGGAGTCAGATCTGGAAAACTACTCGATTTCATTATTAGTCAACATGGAATCGAAGTGGATCCCGATAAGGTACGAGCCATCCAAGAAATGCCTGCACCATAAACCGAGAAACAGATCATAGGTTTCCTTGGCAGACTGAACTATATCTCCAGGTTCATCTCCAACTTGACTCCTACTTGCATGCCAATCTTTAAGTTTCTACGAAAAGATCAAGCGGTTATGTGGAATTAGAATTGCTAGTCGGCGTTTGAAACGATCAAAGGATACCTCCAAGAGCCTCCTATATTGATTCCTCCTGTGTCTGGAAGTCCTCTCTTCATGTACATCACTGTGCTCGAAGAATCAATGGGTTGTGTCTTAGGCCAAACAGATGAATCAGGGAAGAAAGAGCATGCAATTTACTACTTAAGCAAGAAGTTCATCAATTGTGAAAGTCGTTACTCTCCATTGGAAAAAGCTTTTTGCGCGCTGGTTTGGGCGGCCAAACGTCTGAGACAGTACATGATTTGTCACACTACACTGTTGATATCCAAAATGGATCCAATAAAGTACATATTCAAGAAACCTACTCAGACAGAAAGACTTGCAAGATGGAACATGCTCTTGTCAGAGTATGATATTCAATATGTTGCACAGAAGTCGATAAAAGGAAGCGTCTTGTCAGACTACCTTGCTGATCAACCTGTTGAAGATTATCAACCGCTCAAATTTGACTTCCCCGACAAAGATGTCATGTTTCTTTACAAAGCTAAAGAAGAACCCGGTCCTGAAGAGGGTCCTGAACCTGGTTCCCATTGGAATATGATGTTCGATGGTGCATCCAACAAAAAAGGTCATGTTGTTGGTGATGTTCTAGAAAATCCTACCGGAGGTTACACTACCGTTACGGAAATATTGTGCTTCAATTGCACGAACAACATAGCTGAGTATGAAGCCTGCATCTTAGGACTTGAATCTTCCACTGACCTTCGCATTAAGATTCTGGAAGTAATTGGTGACTCTGCCTTGGTGATTTATTTGCTCAAGGGCAAATGGGAGACCCGAGACGAGAAACTGGTTCCTTACAAAGACTACATTATAGAGATAATCGAGTATTTTGACGAGATCACTTTTAGACGCGCCCCGAGGTCTGAAAATCATATTGCTGATGCTTTAGCCATGCTAGCATCAATGTGGAAGGTCCAGTTTGTCAATGAAGCTCCTTTAATTAACATTGAAAGAAAGACTACGCCAGCATACATCATGATGGTTGAAGAAGAGTATGATGGAAAACCATGGTTCTATGACATCAAAAATTACCTTCAGAATCAAGAGTATCCGGTTGATGCCTCTAAAATTGATAAGAGAGTTGTGCGAAGATTGTCATCCAAGTTCTTCATTAGCAATGACGTTCTATATAAAAGAAATCACGACATGATCTTACTCAGATGTGTTTACAAAAGAGAAGCAGACATGTTGATGGAAGCAATTCATGAAGGTGTCTTTGGTACTCATGCAAGCGGCCATGCCATGGCAAAGAAAATCTTGAGGGCTGGTTATTATTGGTTGACTTTGGAGACTGACTGCATCCTATTCGCCCGAAAATGTCATAAATGCCAGATTTACACAGACAAGGTGCACGTGCCACCACATCCTCTGAACGTGTTGAGATCACCTTAACCGTTCTCAATGTGGGGCATTGATATGATCGGATCAATTGAGCCCAAAGTGTCAAATGGCTATCGGTTCATCCTCGTCACAATCGACTATTTCACCAAATGGTTAGAAGTTGCGTCCTATGCGAATGTAACAAAGTAGGTGGTTGCCCGGTTCATTAAAAAGGAGATTTTCTATCGTTACGGAATCCCTAATTAGATCATTACAGATAATGGGACAAATCTGAACAACAAAATAATGAAGGAGCTCTGTGACAATTTAAAAATTAAACATCACAACTCTTCTCCTTACCGGCCGAAGGTGAACGACGTTGTTGAAGCTACAAACAAAAACATTAAAAATATTATGCAGAAAATGGTATTAACTTACAAATATTGGCATGAAATGCTACCATTCGCTTTACACGGATATAGAACGTCTGTACGCACTTCAACAGGGGCAACCCATTTCTCCCTGGTCTACGAGATGGATGCAGTATTACCTATTGAGGTTGAATAGAAGCCAAGCTCGAAGAATTTGAATGGGTAAAAGAAAGGTTCGATACTCTGAATCTCATCTACGAGAAGAGGATGACAACAATGTGCCATAGTCAGCTCTACCAAAAAAGAATGAAGAGAGCCTTCAACAAAAGAGTCCAAGTCAAAGAGTATAAAGAGGGTGAGTTGGTACTCAAAAAGATTCTGCCAGTACATCGAGACATGCGCAAAAAGTGGATGCCAAACTACGATGACCCGTTCGTTGTGAAGACAGTCTTTTCTGGAGGCTCTCTGATCCTTGCAACGATGGACGACGAACAACTCCCTCATCCCGTGAACTCAGATGCAGTAAGGAAATATTATGCCTAAAAAACCCGCTAAGTTGGAACTTGGAAAAGCAACTTAGGAAAAAAAGGGGCATCCCGGTAGATCATAACCTATGAAGGAGATCCAGGCAAAAATTAGGGATAAAACAAAAGAAAAAAGTTCGCTAAGTCGAAAAATTGGAAAGGCGGCTTAGGCAAAAATGATCAACAAAGGAATTTCACTACATCAAGGGTTGTTACTACATGCAGAAGATCGAAAAAAGGCTCACTTTCCACTACTCTCGTCAGAGGTAGCATTTCAGACCGACTCTTAGTTAGATAGGACTGAATGATCATTGGATTTTTGTAAACCTTTACCTATATTGCCATTTTTCCAAAATGTAATTGTTCCATGGGACTTTGCCTTTCGCAAGTTTCCATCTTTGAATAAAATCAGATTTGGGCCAATCTTTGTTTATGCTCTATTATGCTCTATCTTTTTGTTATGCAAATATCACTTATTCGTTAATAATGATTTTTGAAAGCAAAAGTTTTTTAACAACAAATTTTTTTTGAAGAAAATTAACAAGTAAGACGTAACTTTGATTATGACATGACGGTGTAAAATTAGACTTCTCTCATGAGGATAGAATGGTTGAAACCCTGATACCATCATTTCAGCAATACGAGGGCTATAAAGATTTGTTTCCTCATGCTGCCGCACTACGAAGTGTTGATATCTCTGAATAGTTATTTTGTCAGCTGTATTGAAGTTGTGGCCTCTCTCCGGCAAGTTTGCAAGAACAGGGATCGCTTCCCCAGCAGAGTAGCCAGAGGATTAAGACCATTCTCCAACGTTGGTTTTCAGTATGATTATTTTTTCCCCTTGTGATAGATCGTTATCTAGCCTTTGTTGCTTTCCCCCCGCGAGTCATTCAGCATTGCATTTGCATCATACTTTTAGCATATGCATTTTTCAGCATACCTCTTGCTTTGGTTTCTTTTGGCTGTAGCCTTTGTGATCCAGTTAGACAATTTTCTTTGTCAAGAATCTGTCTGGTGTTCCTTCCCCAATTGTTCTCCTGTAACAATTGGGGTTGTCACCTTATCCCCAGTAATGTTTTGACTGCCGTTATATGCAAAAATCTATTGCTACTGATGTTGTGGATTAGGGTTGTCACCTTATCCCCAGTAAGTCCAGTAATGTTTTGACTGGCGTTGTTTAAAGTCCAATTGTTATTGGCATCTCGGTTTTGGTCGTCACCATATCCGTTTAAAGTCCAATGATTATTAGCGTCATTCATGATGGCTTGTAGTTGTCGCTACTGCGAAAAATGAGGCCGACAAGACAGAAGAGTCGCCACCTTTCGTTATTTATCCCTCAGAACGGGAAAGGAAACGATCGGCAAAACCTGACACAAAGGTATAAGACAAGGTCATCGCAAACATTGTCTGGATTCAGGAGTCGGTTACGCAAGGGGAAGGTATTAGCACCCCTCACGTCCATCGTACTCGATAGGATCCACGCTTGCTGTATTTATCTGACGGGTTTGTTAAATCTATCAACACTAAAGGTCTGGTCTGAAAAGAAAAGAAAATGACTCGGCAAAGCGTCGCACTTTATGCCTACGTATTCCCGTCTGGAACGAGAAATCAGAGTCAACGTAGTTGGCCTAACTACGGGGAAAGGTTGCTCGCCGAGATATCGCATCTCGTGCCTACGTACTTTCACACAGCGCGAAAGATCAGAGTAAACGTAGTTCGGGAAACGAGAGACACATGTTTTTCTTTTTTATCCGAGTAGGGTTAATAGACGGTTCCAGCAGTTTGGCGTATGCAGCTCGCTCGACGGAGACTTAGGCGTTTACCATTTGCGGTAGAGCCGGGAGTTAACAAAACTCTCCTTCTGACAAAAGGTTTCCAAGGAAT
The DNA here is from genome assembly GCA_963859935.3 of Lathyrus sativus. Lineage (NCBI taxonomy): Eukaryota > Viridiplantae > Streptophyta > Magnoliopsida > Fabales > Fabaceae > Lathyrus > Lathyrus sativus. The sequence goes on along the minus strand of OZ012735.1, from coordinate 684,387,260 downwards.
TAAAGTCCAAGAGGACAAAAATAGTTTGATCTTTGTTTTCTGTTTTTTAGAGAAGTGTCTTTTATGGATGTTTGCAACTGATATCGCACTAGAGACTATGACCTGAGAGTGAATGCGTCGCATGTCACCCAAAGGGTGCCATACTAAACATCCAGACTGTTGAAAAGAAACTCTCCAACAATCCTTTCTCAAGTAGCTTAAGGCTCGTAACGTACGACGTCAATTAACCTTTATTACTGTATTTTGATTTGTTTACAGATGAGAAGGGAAAAGAAGCACTAAAGGGGAACTGATCCAATCCTAAAGTTGTCATGCAAAATGATCCTATGGTTAAGGTTATGAGGGAACTACCTATTGTTATCATGCATGATTAGAACCCTAATGTCTGTCATAACTTCTCTTGAACAAGAGAAGTCAGAGTTCCTAGGGGAACATGGCAAAGGAAAACAAACAACAAAAGAAATAACTGTAAAGAAATAACAGTAAATAAAATGTATGCAATGCAACACACAAGCAGAAGGAGCCAAGCTCAACTTCTAAAAAAACAAGGCACAAAGGCCACACACCACACAGGCAACGGAGCTGAGCTCTACCAAATACCAACAAGCAAAGCCACACAGTAAAAATACAAGCAGAAGGAGTCCCACTCAACTTCTAATGCAATACAAACAAGGGGAGAAGATCAACCCTTAGGATGTTATTAGGCCTATGATCATCTACATGAAGCCTATTACTAATATAACACACAGTCAATCAGTCACACAAACAGCAGCCAAGCAGTCAGAAAATACGGCAGACAAAATAGCAGACATACAGCTCAACAGCAAAGCAGATAAACAGCAAACAGACAAATGGATGCAAACAACTACTTCAAGAAATCTTCAAGAGAAGTCTTCATCTTCATGCTCCAACAAGCTCCAACACAAGGGAAGAGCATAAACCTCAAGAACATTAGATTGATGATGGGAAGCAGGAAGGAAACCAAGGGAATCCCTCCTGACACTCAACCAGTCATCTGAGAAAGGCATCCTCAAAGGTTCTACCTATTCTAAAATGCCACACATCCTTCCAAAGGAAAGATGAGGCTTTCACATAGGGACCTTGAATCATAGGATGAGAATGGATAGCAACCAAAGCAATCCATGTTTGAGGAAGAACGAAAACTACTTCTAAGCTCTTTCCTAAACCCTAATTCCTATAAACTACATAAAGCTATCAAAAGGAAAGGAGAACTCCAAGCCAAGCTCCACAATCAACTCCATAGAAGCTACAACATGGCCATAACATCATCTAAGAAGAATCACAAGCTCATCATGCACCAAAAGCCACCATTGAAGGCAATATAAAGCAAACACTGAGTTAGGAGCACCAATTGAACACCCTAATTGTAAATTCCATCTAAAAAAGCAAACTAGATTATAAAAATCTATAAATTTTCCTAAGGGAACATGAAAATGTTAAGAACCTATAGTCCATATATCAGAGCCTAACTCAATTTCTAAGGCAACTAATAAAATCCTAAATTATAAAGTCTCAAAGGGAAACCATGAAAGGGAAGGCTCTAAAACCCTAATCCAAAATAGAATCTATGTTTACCTAAAAAATCATGACAAAATTCCTGAGGAAACATACATCTCTAATCTACAATCTAGCAAAAAATTAAGTCAAGATTCCATACCAATTGACCAAACAAAAATCAACAAAAACATGTATCAAATATACAAAATTAAAGAATTCAATCAAATGAGAAAAATCAAATTAAATTGAAATATAAGCAAACCAAAAATATAACATCATATAAAAATCACACATTAAAAGAGGAGCATGAGCATATTTTTAGATTATTTTTCTGATGAAAAATGAAATATATATGATTTTTCAAAGCAAAATGTAGTTAAAAATAAAAGAAAATGAATTAAGAAAATCAAATAAGCAAGAAAAAGTCACAGGCGTATGATCAGTGAACTCAGTCTATGCATCCAAGGGCTCTCAGGCTATCCAACTCACACGCCACGCAAACGCCACGTCAATTAATGAAACGACTTCGTTTCATACTCAAAATTCAAATCCTCAGAGTAAAACACAACCACACGATGAGGAGACTTTGTCAAGGTCCAAGCCAGATCCAATGGTAACCAAGTCATCTTCTTCATTTGAAATGCAGGTGGAGGGAAAGTTCGGCATGGTGGCCGGAGATGACCTCCGGTCATCTTCTCTGGTGAGCAGGTCGTTACAGGTCACGGAAACTAAACAAACTTAACATCATCTCACTCCAAATTTCCTCGTGATCTCAAATATGACATTCAAATCCTCTAAATCCTACTAGATTTTGAAACCCGATCGTGAATCCAAACCAAGTCATAATCTGAATTATCATCAAAACCTAATCTAATGCCACAGATCCATTCTACATTCTTCAGAGATCATCCAGAACTAAACAAATCGTGCCAGAGCTCCATGATCAAGCAGTTATAACTCTCAACAGAAATTATGTCCTCACCTAATTTGTCTTTAATCAACCAAATAATGATCCAGATTTCATCTATGTCTCAATCCAAAGCCTATCCACATACTAATCATGCCTAGATCATGCTATAACCAGTGTAAATTTTAAAGTTACATACTTGACTTTGAGCTCTGAATTGAGGTATCTAGAACACGATTCTAGCTTCAAAACACTGCAGATCTCTTCAATGCTTGACGAGGAACGCGTTTGTAACTTCAATTTGCTTGGATCTGGCTTGAAATGGAAATCACGATTTTCAACTCTCCTCTTGAAACTCCAACTTCAATCCTTGGTTCTGGTACGAAATGATCTCCAAAATGGAGCAAAATCTTTTTCTGAGCTTAAATACAAACGGTTTGTGGGCTTTTGAGGTCCAATTGAGGCCCAAATCAGCAAATGCAATTTTCAATTTTCTTTCACAAAACCAACCATGGTGAATACGAATTCTGACTTGAAACTTCTCTTGGAAGCTTTCAATCTTTCCCTTATGGTCTGGTGAGAGAGTCTAGAGTGCTTAGGGAGCTTAAATCCATCCCATAACCAAATTATGAAGTGTTGCTTATTCATGAAGGTACAAGTCATAACACTATGAAGTTGACCTCAAATGGAAAATTCAATATTTCCAATGTGTTTAGAATTGCTTTTCTGATTAAAATGAGTATTTGTATGGCCTATTTTGAACTCCAATGAATTAATCATGAATTTTCCATTAAATGCCTTTAATTTCTTCCTTTTGCAAAATTTCTCAAACCAAGTCTCATCCTAGACCAAATAAAATCATTATGAGGACATGGTTGACCTAAAAACATCATTTGGAGCAAGTTTTGTGTTGAACAAAATTGCATTTGAAGCTTGCAAGATGGTGAAAATGACCTATAATGCCAAATGACCTATAATCTTACTTTCCCAAAATACCCCTAACTTGTAAACCTCATAACTTGAGTTCTATAAATCAGATGGAAGACTTCTAGTACAATTTGGAAAGCTAAGATCAAGAGCTACAACTTTAATGTTGGCTAAAAGTTCAAGAGAAACACCCTTCTAGGTCAAAAGCTCCTTGGAAGTTGGTGAACTTTCACAGACAAATTTCACATTCCTCAAATGACCTGTAACTTGTCTGGGTCATAACATGAGTTCTATAAATCCAATGGAGGACTTCTAGTACTCAAATTAAATCTAAGAGCATGCTCTATAAGTTTCATGTTGACCAAAATTTTATATGAAACTCATATCTTAAGATGAGTGGTCTTGAAGTTAGGCACTAAATAGGGGATTTTACCCTGAGAACCCTAATTTAGCAACTCCTCACACTTTGAATGCTTCTTGCATGGATCTTGGAATATCATCTCATGTTTTTCAACACAACTATACATGATTGCAAAGACTCACAAAATGAACTTTGATCCTCTTCAATTGCACAGTTGACTTCGGGTTACTCAGATGAAAACCCTAGTTGCAACACCTTCAACTGTGTCTCTTCACACTTGACATAATGAATTAATTGAGCTCCACCATGACCCTCAAGGCGCTCTATGAGCTCTATCCACACCCTCTCTCCTTGATCAAGACCTCACAATTCACTGATGATCTTCAATTGGTCCTCAGATTAGGAGATTAACCACATACAAGCAACTGAACTTCTCAAGAACCCAACCCTCTTCCTAATGACTCTGGTGATTTCTCAAGCTTGCATAAGACCTCTAGAAAGGCTCCTCTGGATATAAACCACACTTGATCCCCTGCAAAAATGAACAATGCTATGCTATGCAAATGAAAGATCAATGATATGCTATGCAAATGAAACATAAACCAAGTAAGAAAAGGTTAGGCAAATTTTGTGGTGCAACAGCTGCCCCTATTCAAGCGGCTTGGACCCGACTGGATGAAAAGCGAACGGCTTCCAGGAAATCGAGGTAGAAGCCGGAAATTTGCTAACCGAAGAAATAAACTGCCGAACTGCTTGGGGAAAAAAGATACAAACAATTGAATCAGGTTGTCACGGCGACAACTGATCAATCATCCGATAAAGAGCCTGATTTCAATATCAACCACCTGTGTGACGCCAGAGGCGTTGAATCAACATTTACAATAAGTGGGCACTACGTAAAGCACGACATCAATATCCTTGACCCTCCATTTCCGCTGAAACGAGCATACGCTAAATAAAAGTGAGTACTGTCAATATCTCTGACCTTTCATTTCCTCGGAAACGGGCATACGCTAAATAAAAGCGAGTATCGTCAATATCACTAACCTTCCATTTCCTAAGAATTAGGCATACGCTAATAAAAGCAAATATCGTCAATATCACTGACCTTCCATTTCCTAAGAAACGGGCATACGCTAAATAAAAGCGAGTATCGTCAATATCACTAACCTTACATTTCCTCGAAACGGGCTTACGCTAATAAAAGCTAGTATCGTCAATATCACTAACCTTCCATTTCCTAAGAAACGGGCATACACTAAATAAAAGCGAGTATCGTCAATATCACTGACCTTCTGTTTCCTAAGAAACGGGCATACGCTAATAAAAGCGAGTATCATCAATATCACTGACCTCCCATTTCCTCGGAAACGGGCATATGCTAAATAAAAGCGAGTATCGTCAATATCACTGACCTTCCATTTCCTCGGAAACGGGCATACGCTAAATAAAAGCGAGTATCGTCAATATCACTGACCTTCCATTTCCTAAGAAACGGGCATACACTAAATAAAAGCGCGAACCTGAAGACTTGAACAAACAAGTCTACGGGGAAATTCTGATGACAACCGCCAAATACCTATTTTGATAAAAGGTACCAACTTCTAGATTTTCAATATTGATGTCACAGCAATCTGAAGAAAACATCGCTGGGGAAGAAGAGAAACTTAACCAAGCAACTCTATAGGAAAAAACTCTACTGGGGAACCCAAGCAACTCTGATGGGGAATAGGAGAAACCTAACCAAGCAACTCTGATAGGGGAGCATATGATAGGACGAACGTTATCATCACGTATCTCGCGCCACAAATATGAATATCTGGACATCTTCCTGAACAAGAATTTTGATTACCTGCAGGGAACAACACCTGAAAACAAAGAGGTAAACAACCCGGCTTATGTTTCAAGATGCATATGTTTGAAAATGGCGTAATGCTCCATACGGCATGGAAAAGCTACGTGTTTGTGTAGATGCAAATATGATGATATATGCAAATGCAAGGAGGTGCCTCAGCAAAATAAGTGTTGAAGACAAAGCTTAATCCACTGGGGATAACTGGGTATCACAGAATTATTCCAACAAAATAAATGCTGGAAGAGTGAAACCAACTCCGCGGGGGAAGAAACAATCCTACTGGGGGATAGTTTTACGATCTAGAATTACGAACTCTGTTGAGGATGATCAACCTATTGGAGGAAAGACAACCTGCTAGAGAACAGAAAGAGCCATCCTGCGCGGGGATGAACTTTTCAAACCACTGACAACTTGGTTGCATCCTGTGAGGACCTCACTGGGGATACACATTACTGCCTGACCGCTTACTAGCTCGCATCCAACTCTTGTGGGGATAAAGATGTGGCTTCCATCTGCTGGGGAGGCATAGAACCACATAAAGCCTGCTCTTACGTTAAAGGACTCCGGCTAGGGAAACACGATCCCTTAGCTGTTTGCTGCAAAGGTAACGTCCCTGCAAAACATGAGCAACAACAAGATATCCTATACAAAAGGAAATATCCAGGTCAATAGCCTTGAAAATCGCTCAGTAAATTCAAAGTTTTAACAATTATTGGCCGAGGCCGACAAGTTTATGCCCGTGCAAGTTTATCAAAAACATTGGCGTTTTCCACAAACAAAACAGCAAAAGTTAAAACAAGAACAAACAATCAAGTACTGAATAGTATGCGTTTTATTGATAACGAGCCTGTGAATAGGCAAAGTTTTGTATAATGGACGCAACTCCTGAAAAGAGGAAGCTACAAGATAAATACAGATATGCACAAAGGTACAAAGAAATTTGTATACATGTCGGCAACGTGGTACAGACAAACACCATGAGCTGATCCTCCTATGACTCGCCTGACTCTGTTGCTTTCCCGATACTCCGTCTTCGGAAGAGATTGACTTGGATAATCGAGCCTTAGGTACTCCCAAACCACTAAGCAATGCAGTATCAAACTCGGACCACAGTCATTTGCTTTTTCAATCCCTAACTTTTTCCTGAATCGCCCTTTGTGGGTTTTCGATTCACCGGGATACCCTTTTTTTGCCGAAGTCGCCTTCTCAAGTTTTCATCTTCGCGGGTGTACATCTTTTCAATTTTTATCCCTAATTTTTTCCCGAACCTTTTTCTTTTTCTTTTTGGTTCGTCGGGATGCCCCATTTTTGCCTGGACTCTCTTTTTTTTGTCCAGCGGGTCTCCTTTAAGAAAATAATTTTTGACTGCGTCTGAGTTCATAGGGGATGAAAAATCTTTGCCATCTATGGTGGACAACAGTAAGGCTCCTCCAGAGAAGACCTTTTGAACAATATATGGACCTTCATAGTTGGGAGTCCATTTGCCCCTGTGATCTGATTGTGGTGGGAGAATCTTCTTTAGCACAAGATCGCCCGTCTGAAAGCTTCGAGGGCGCACCTTCTTGTTGTAAGCTTTCTTCATCCGACTTTGATATAACTGACCATACGCGATAGATGCAAGTCTCTTCTCATCCATCAAACTGAGCTGATTCAGCCTATTCCTTACCCACTCTGCCTCATCAAGTTGGACATCGAGCAATACTCTCAAGGAAGGAATCTCAACTTCCAATGGTAGGACAACCTCCATACCATACACCAGTGAGAAAGGTGTTGCCCCGGTTGATGTGCGTACCGTCGTATGATAACCGTGTAATGCGAAGGGCAACATCTCGTGCCAGTCTTTGTATGTCACAACCATATTCTGAACTATCTTCTTGATGTTTTTATTGGTCGCCTCAATAGCGCCATTCATCTTGGGTCGATAGGGAGATGAATTATGATGCTCAATCTTGAAATTCTGGCACAATTCTTTCATCATCTTATTATTCAGGTTTGAACCATTGTCAGTAATGAATCTTTCGAGGATGCCGTACCGACATATGATATCCTTTTTGATAAACCTGGCTACCACTTGCTTGGTGACATTAGCGTAAGACGCTGCTTCAACCCATTTGGTGAAGTAATCGATAGCTACCAAGATGAACCGGTGTCCATTGGATGCGGTGGGCTCAATTTTGCCAATCATATCAATGCCCCACATGGAGAAAGGCCACGGGGACGCCATAACATTCAAAGGGCTCGACGGCACCAGAATCTTGTCTTCGTAAATTTGGCATTTATGGCACTTCTTTGCAAACTTGAAGCAATCTCTTTCCATCGTAAGCCAATAATACCCTTCTCGTAATAACTTTCGAGACATAGCATGTCCGCCAGCGTGCGTGCCAAAGGTACCCTCGTGGACCTCCTCCATGAGTAGATTAGCCTCTTTCTCATCAACACATTGCAACAGCACCAAATCATGGTTTCTCCTATACAGAACACCATCTGGATTTAAGTAGAAATTGCCAGCCAATCTCCTAAGAGTCTTCTTATCGCGGCTAGATGCCCCAGTCGGATACTCTTGGTTCTTTAGGAAATTCTGGATATCAAAATACCACGGCTTGCCATCGGAAGCTTCCTCAATGGCGAATATAAAGGCGGGCCTATCAAGGCGAGAGATAACGATTCTGGGAGCATCATTCCAGAAGTTAACTTTATACATGGAAGACAATGTCGCAAGAGCATCAGCCATCTGATTTTCTGCCCGTGGCACATGATGAAACTCTACCCTGTCAAAGAAAGGCAATAGTCTCCTTGCATAATTCATATACGGTATTAGATTGGGCTGATAGGTCTCCCATTCACCCTTGATCTGGTTCACGACTAGCGCGGAGTCCCCATACACATCAAGATTCTTAATCCTTAAATCAATAGCCTCCTCGAGACCCATGATGCACGCCTCATATTCAACTTCATTATTGGTAACTGGGAATGTCAATCTGGCAGTGAACGGAATGTGCGTCCCATGGGGAGTCATAATGATTTCCCCAATTCCACTTCCATATGAATTCACCGCACCGTCAAAAATCAATTGCCATTGGGAACCCGACTCAGGACCTTCACCATGCAACGGCTCTTCGCAATCTTTCATCTTTAAGTACATGATATCCTCGTCAGGAAAATCAAACTTCATCGGCTGATAATCATCGATGGGCTGCTCAGCCAGGTACTCTGACAGTACGCTACCTTTGATAGCCTTTTGCGAGACATACTGTATATCGTACTCTGTCAGTACCATCTGCCATCGGGCAATCCTTCCTGAAAGTGCCTGTTTCTCAAAGACGTATTTGATCGGATCCAACTTTGAAATCAGCATGGTTGTATAATTTCGTATGTATTGTCTCAGACGTTTGGCAGCCCAAGCAAGTGCGCAACACGTCTTTTCGAGCATTGAATAATGGGACTCACAATCTGTGAACTTTTTACTCAAGTAGTAGATCACATGCTCTTTTCGTCCAGTCTCGTCATGTTTACTGAGAACACAACCCATACTGTTCTCAAGAATCGTCAAGTACATGATCAGTGGCCTCTCGGCTAGTGGGGGTATCAAAATCGGAGGTTCCTGCAAGTATTCTTTTATTTTTTCAAATGCCTTCTGACAATTTTCATTCCAGACAATCGCCTGATCTTTTTTCAACAGTTTAAACATGGGCTCACACGTGGTAGTTAGGTGAGATATGAAACGGGCAATGCAGTTCAACCTCCCCAAAAAACCACGAACCTCTTTCTCTGTTTTTGGCGCTAGCATTTCTTGTATTGCTTTTATTTTATCAGGATCAACCTCTATTCCTTTTTCGCTAACAATGAACCCCAGTAGCTTACCAGATCTCACCCCGAAGGTGCACTTATTAGGATTCAGCCTCAGCCTGAACTTCCTAAGCCTCTCAAACAATTTCAAAAGATTCACCAGATGCTCTTCCTCCGTCTGGGATTTGGCAATCATATTATCAACATAGACCTCAATCTCTTTATGTATCATGTCATGAAAGAGTGTCGTCATAGCATGTTGATATGTTGCCCCAGCGTTCTTCAAATCAAAGGGCATCACTTTGTAGCAGAACGTTCCCCACGGGGTAATAAAAGTTGTTTTCTCCATATCCTTCGACGCCATCTTAATCTGATTATAGCCCAAGAAGCCATCCATGAAGGAAAACACAGAGAATTGAGCAATGTTGTCGACCAACACGACAATATGAGGAAGCGGGAAGTCATCCTTAGGGCTCGCCTTGTTCAAATCCCGATAGTCAACGCACATGCGCACCTTACCATCTTTCTTCGGTACAGGTACTATATTGGCGACCCAAGGAGGGTAAGTTGTAACAGCCAGGAAACCAGCATCCCATTGTTTCTTTACTTCCTCTTTAATTTTTACGGCCATATCTGATTTAGATCTCCTGAGTTTCTGCTTGACCGATGGACAGTCTTCACGCAACGGCAAGCGGTGGACCACAATATCAGTGTCTAGCCCAGGCATATTTTCATAAGACCAAGCAAAGATGTCACTATACTCTCGAAGCATCTCGACAAGTCTCTGCTTGATATTACTTTGCAGCGCAGCCCCTATCCAGACATTCCTGACAATCTCTTCCGAACCCAAATTAATGATCTCGATATCCTCCTGATGAGGCAGAATGATTCTCTCTTCTTGTTTCAACAGACGAGTCGGCTCTTTTGGTAAGTCGTCGTCCTCAACAATCTCTTCTTCAGCTTGGAATATCGGGTGTTTAAAGTCGAAGCGAGTCATAGGGAGATCTTGATCGATGTCATCTGTAATATGGATCCTGCAAGAAGAAGGGTTAAGTGCTTCAAATGATATGCAAACGAAGCATACAACCACATCGCCATTTTATTGTAAAAAATAAAAAATAGAAAAACAGGGATCACAAAATTTTCATGCGGAAAACGCCTTTATTTAATGATTAAAACAAAGTATACACATAAGCAGGTAGGCCCTGAAATAAAATCGCTATGCCCCGGGTAGGACATAGGATTGTACAATAATCGAAAAACAAAGCATTACTATTTCGACGTCACTTGGATAAAGTCTTGGATAGAACAATTGCATAGGCTTTGTCCTGGCTCGCTGGGCTTGATCCACGAATCCATGTCATAGTCGCTATCACCTTCTTCATTGTCAGACACAGCATTGATCTGCTCAAAACTGACTCCTCTCGGAGTGAACACAATCGGCCCTTTGAACTTTGGCTTGCTCTGTGATGAAGATGACGACGACGGGTGATACCCTAAGCCGAACTTGTCCTGCTTAACAGGAATCTCCAGAACCTGACCCCAACCTTTGGTCTCTCCAGCCTGAACTACCGCCTGGGCTTCTTTGTACGACGACATAGCCACTTCTGGCCCGCTGCTTATGACAGGATATTTATCTCTGATTTGCACCCCTTCAAAGGCTTGGCACAATGTCTCATGGATCTCACCATCCACTTCTACATATTTAAATGATGACAGGTGACTGACCAGAATGTCTTCCTCCCCACATATGGTGACAATGCTACCACCGACCGCATACTTAAGCTTCTGGTGCAACGTCGATGTCACAGCCCCTGCAGCATGGATCCACGGTCGTCCAAGCAAACAACTGTAGGCTGGTTGTATATCCATTATATAGAACATGGTATCAAACACTTCTGGACCGACCTGGATTGGCAAAGTCAACTCTCCGAATACAGACCTTTTCGTCCCGTGAATGCTCTCACTACCAAGTCACTTGGTGTGCAGATTACACCTCGGGTATCTAGCTTTAGCAATGCTTTCTTGGGCAGGACGTTTAGGGATGAGCCAGTGTCCAGAAGGACATGAGACATAACAGTGCCCCTACACTCGACAGAAATATGCAACACACTGTTATGGTTGCGGCCCCTGGGCGTCAAATCAAAATCAGTAAAGCCAAGGCCATGCCCCGCATTCACGTGCGCGATCACTCCTTCGAGTTGATTCATGGATATCTCCTGGGGTACATAGGCAGCGTCCAGAGCTTTCAACAATGCGTTCCGGTGAGCCTCGGAACAAAGCAACAATGACAAGATTGATATTTTGGAAGGCGTCTGCTGCAGGTGATCGACAATTATGTAATCGCTCTCCCGAATTAATCTCATGAACTCTTCCACATCTTTGGTCAAAGCCTCTTTTTCCTTCTCATGCGCGGTCCTTCCTCATTGAGCTTACCTTTCCCCTTTTCAATTCTCTCAGCTTCTACTTCTGGCGACGTAAAGATTCTGCCACTGCGGCTTATGCCCCCTGCCCCCACAAGGTTATCAACGGACCCTACAGGCGGGCTTGGCAGGTTAATCTTCTCCCCATTGCAGTAAACTTCCGCCCCATAATTCCAGGGGATGGCTTTAGTACTCTCGTACGGAATGAGCCCTACTTTGGTTATTGTGATAGCCGACCTCTTGGGAGGTGCCGATATCGTGACAGTTTTGAACGGTATTGTAATCGTTGCAACTTCACCCTGTTCTCAGCTATTGCCTCAACAGGCTTTTCTTCAGCAGTGGGATCAAATTGCAGCGTACCTTCGTCGATCAGCCTTTGAATACCTCTTCTCAAGCTATTACAACCCTCAGGCTGGGCAAAACAAACAATACACTCAGCATCACAACCAGGGAACACCCCACCTTCCAGCAATCTGCTCTTGACATAACCCAGAGGCGTTTTCAATTCATCCACCTTCATAATCAGATTCAGACTAGCATCCTCCAAAATTGCACCCACCTGCGCAGATCCGTGAGCTGGCATTGGATTCTTCTCAATATTGGGTGCCTCATTACCAAAGTTTATAGATTTTCTATCTATCAAATCTTGCACCTTGTGTTTGAACGCTTGTCAATTCTCGATGGTATGACCGGGTGCCCCTGAGTGGAAGTCGCAATGTGCATTAACGTCATACCCATAAGGAGGCGTGCCCTTCGGTGGAGCTAGCGTACTTTTCTCTACAAGCTGCAACTGTAACAAAGTTGGAAGAAGCTGAGCATAAGGTAGCGGAGGTGCATCAAAGACTCTTTTCACAGCCCTATCCCGACCTTGATATCTCTGTGGAGCAGCGTTCTATCGTCCCTGTTGCTGTTGTGGCTGTTGTTGTTGCTGTTGAGGTACATGAATTGTTACACTGGCGACCTGCTGCCTGTGCCAATTCCGACTTCTATCCCTTCTCCTAAAGCTGCATACTGAATTAGTATCCCCCTGTCTCTTGTTCCCAAAAGCCTTGTTACCACCTCCAGCTGAGGTTGACTCACCCGCTTGAATCTTACCAATATTAACACCATTCTCAATACGTTCCCCCAAAAGTATCAACTTGGAAAAATTAGTTGTCGTACAATTGATGAGCCTGTCATAGTAGAACCCAGAGAAAGTGCCCACAAAGATATCTACCAACTCCCGCTCTACCATGGGTGGGTGCACCCTGGCATCTAGCTCACGCCACCTTTGGGCGTATTCTTTGAAACTCTCGTTACTCTTCTGAGAGAGATTTTGGAGTTGGACCCTGTTCGGCGCAAGGTCGCTATTGTATTGGTAGTGCTTGACAAAAGCTTCTGCTAACTCCTTCCAGCTACCAATTTGAGTCGGCTCTAACCCCATGTACCACTCCAATGATGGGCCCGACAAGCTGTCCTAGAAAAAATGCATCAGCATCTTCTCGTCATCAGAGTAGGCGGACATTCTCCGATAGTAAGATCGCACGTGAACTCTCGGGCAAGTATCCCCCTTATACTTGTCAAATGTGGGCGCTTTGAATTTGATCGGTACCCTCAAGCCAGGGACCAATCCCATGTTAGCCACGTCCAGCCCTGTGGAGTTCTGATTAGCAAGATTCCTCATCTGTTCTTCCAACAACCTGAACCTTCTATCACTGTCATTGGGCATCTAATGATCCCTGCCTAAGGGAGGGAAAGCATCTTCCTGGCGATCTTCGCCCCAGTGAGAATCCTCATTACCATACTCAACATAAGCAGTATTGGGACCAAAACCAGCCTGATTGACCCTGGGACCGTATCCCATATTACCAAAACCTTGATTTCCAATGCCTGGCCCAAAACCAGCATTATGAGCACCCATTCCAACACCATTGTGGCTTGCATTGCCGAAACCTGCATTACCGAAGCCCTGATTTCCGTAACCCTGATTGCCATAGCCTTGATTACCACCAAAACCAGCGTTGCCGACGCCAAAACCCATACCAGTATTCCCAACACCAGGACCAGCGTTCCTAGTGCCAGCATTGAACCCATCATTTCCGACACCAATATTACCATTAGTTTCCCCATGTCCATTTCCGTTTCCAGTCACATTTCCGTTCCTAGCTCGGTTACCATTCTCATTTCCATTGAGGACAACCACTGGTACAACATCACCAGCTTGGAGATTTTCACCATGAGGAGGGTCATTAGCAATTCCTCCATGTAGCACACCCTGACTGTCAACCCTAGCAATGAGAGGCTGCACTAGAGTTTGCAGTTGCTCTTGGCCCTTGGCCACAGTCTCCATCATCTGCATGAACTGCGCCATCCGGTCGCACATCTCCTGCATCTCAGTTTGCATCTGGTCCATGGCTTTCTTACAGTTGCTTCTGGTATAATAGCGATGAATACGCTGGTTGGCAATCCTGTAACCTGCATGAATAGAGGGTTAGGAGAACAGTACAAGGTACCTGCTATGCGAATGATTTATGCAGATGCAAACGTGTGTCTGTGTGTTAGGGAGATTTTTCCCCCGATTCGAGTGCCACAGTGCAAGTGTCGATAATAAGAAATATGGGTCTAGTCACTGAAATAACATCTCATATATAGATAAGGCCCACAAGGCAGTAGTACAAAGTCAATGAATGCATGGGGAATCAATAGCATGACCTCAACCAACAAGCCTGGTGATGGTCAGCCTACAGCAAGAGTCAGAAAAACAAAAAGCTACAAAGATAATCAAGTGCGACAGCAGGCACGAAACTCCTCCAGCAACTCTCTAGTCTCGGGGTGATCAGGTCAAGTGAGTAACCCCTCAACAAGTAACTCTCTCTGCATAATAGTACACTGGAGACCCTCAACTGAATCTTCCCATGCTCCTTGGCCAAAGCAATCTTCTAACTTTCGCTTCTTAGACTCGAACCTCTGCTTGCGATCTTTCAAGTTAGCGAGAGCTTTGTTCAGCAAATCTTCAGTGGTATATCTGCTAGCAGTTTCCTCATCAAACCTCTTCTCACTAGTCTTCACCTGAGCCCTCAATTTGGAGATCTGATGTTTCAGTTTATCCTCCCTCTCTTTGTTGTTGGCTATGGTGGCGTTCCACTGCTGATTAAACTTGGATATTCTTCGGCATGCTTCATCCAAGTGCTGCTTCTTAGTGGCCAGTACGTCATTGACAGATTTGAAGTCCAAACTCAAATGCTCGCGATCAGCTATTTGCTTAGTCAAGTCCGTACCTAACCTGTTCACCAACTCTGTTTGCCTCTTGAAGGAGTGGACGACTTCGTTTTTCTCGCTTCTGATTTGTGCCAACTCTTTCTCTAACTCTTCATTTGCCTTCTTCAGCTCTTCTCTCTCAGCTAACACCTGATTATACTGCTGAATAGGCACGATAGTAGGCTCTTCCACCACTGGAGGGCACTCCTGCTTAGCAGGTAGAAAAGACATCCCTATAGTCTCTGCTCTAGTCCTGATCCAGGTCACATACGGAGCGTAAGCTTGGCTATTACTCTTCCCCAACAATGACTTCCCTCGTCTACTGATATCATTCCAGGCATGCTGAAGCTTAGATAACATATCCCCCTCTAGAAGACCGGTGAGGTACAAGGATTCCTGCACCTCTTCATCCTTTGGTGGAACTCTCAAAGCATAGGCAAACTGTCGGACAAGTAGAGATGGATTATAGTTGATACAGCCCTTTCTTCCAATCAAAGGCACATTCAGAAACCCACTGCAGCAGAATATAACTTCGGAACCCAACATATCTCTATCAAACCAAACAACATTCTCTGTTGATAAACCCATCAATCGCTCAAATCACTCAGCTGTGGCTGCAGATGAAGCAAAGAGACCCTCTTGGGTAGGTGACTATCAAATCATCTATAGAATAAGGGCACACAACATGATACATTTTTACCCCTTCTATTCTCGTTCTTGTAATGGACAGAATGATACACATCGCCAATCAAGGTAGGGACAGGATTCCCTGAGGCAAAAATATGAAAAGCATCCAAGTCTACAAAATCAGGCATGTTAGGAAACAAAATGATACCATATATGCAGAGAGCAAGAATGGCGTTGAATACAATCCAACAACCGTCTTTGGCACACTGATGGGCTTTCCCAACTAAGAACTGCAAAGAGAAACCAGGAACCCCGTTCCAACTAGACAAGATCAACTCAGAGGCATCCAGATGAAGAGAAAGAGCTAGATTAGCCAGATTAGGCTCAGCATCCATATGAACAAATGTCATCTGACTCTTGATAGGCACACCCAACAAATCAGCATACTCCTCTAATGTAGGTGCAAGAATGAAGCCCGGGAAAGTGAAACATCTAAAAGGAGGATCATAGAACTGCAGCAAGGCATATAACCCATTCAACTAATACACAGAAGGTTTACAGACCAAAATGAGCAGCTTCCCATAAGACTTTATGAATTCACCTCTCACAGTATCATCTGCCAAAGCAATTAGACTGGACAATTGAGCAAGATCTGGAGTGGGGAGCTTGTAAGCCACATTCTTCCTCAGAGAACCCATAATAACACAACAACAGGCAAGAAAACCGGAACCGGGGGATAATGTACCTGTAACACAGACACACGTTAATGATATGCAAATGAGTATGCAAAATGCAAAATGCAAACATACAACAGGGGATCAAGATGGCTGCTGAGAAGACCAAAGCTCTGATCCAACACAATCATAACACTGCTCTGATCCAACACACAAGCGCTAGGATTGACTCGCACAGGGAACCGTCGCCTTCCCCAGCAGAGTCGCCAGCTGTCGCTACTGCAAAAAACGAGGCCGACAAGATAGAAGAGTCGCCACCGTTCGTTATTTATCCCTCAAAAAGGGAAAGGAAACAATCGGAAAAACCTGACACAAAGGTATAAGACAAGGTCATCGCAACCATTGTCTGGATTCGGGAGTCGGTTACGCAAGGGGAAGGTATTAGCACCCCTCACGTCCATCGTACTCGATGGGATCCATGCTTGTTGTGTTTATCTCACGGGTTTGTTAAATCTATAAACACTAAAGGTCTAGTCTGAAAAGAAAAGAAAATGACTCGGCAAAGCATCACACTTTATGCGTACGTATTCCCGTCTGGAACGAGAAATCAGAGTCAACGTAGTTCGCCTAACTACGGGGAAAGGTTGCTCGCCGAGATATCGCATCTCGTGCCTACATACTTTCACACAGCGCGAAAGATCAGAGCAAACATAGTTTGGGAAACGAGAGACACAAGTTTGTCTTTTTTATCCGAGTAGGGTTAACAGACGATTCCAGCAATTTGGCGTATGCAGCTCGCTCGACGGAGACTTAGGCGTTTACCATTTGCGGTAGAACCGGGAGTTAACAAAACTCTCCTTCTGAAAAAAGGTGTCCAAGGGATTAAAGTCCAAGAGGACAAAAAGAGTTTGATATTTGTTTTCTGTTTTTTAGAGAAGTGTCTTTTATGGATGTTTGCAACTGATATCGCACTAGACACTATGACCTGAGAGTGAATGCGTCGCATGTCACCCAAAGGGTGCCATAGTAAACATCTAGACTGTTGAAAAGAAATTATCCAACAATCCTTTCTCAAGTAGCTTAAGGCTCATAACGTACGACGTCAATTAACCTTTATTACTGTATTTTGATTTGTTTACAGATGAGAAGGGAAAAGACAAACTAAAGGGGAACTGATCCAATCCTAAAGTTGTCATGCAAAATGATCATATGGTTAAGGTTAGGAGGGAACTACCTAATGTTATCATGCATGGTTAGAACCCTAATGTCTGTCATAACTTCTCTTGAACAAGAGAAGTCACAGTTCCTAGGGGAACATGGCAAAGGAAAACAAACAGCAAAAGAAATAACTGTAAAGAAATTACTGTAAATAAAATGCATGCAATGCAACACACAAGCAGAAGGATCTAAGCTTAACTTCTAAACAAACAAGGCACAAAGGCCACACACCACACAGGCAAGGGAGCTGAGCCCTACCAAATACCAACAAGCAAAGCCACACAGTAAAAATACAAGCAGAAGGAGTCCCACTCAACTTCTAATGCAATACAAATAAGGGGAGAAGCTCAACCCTTAGGATGCTCTTAGGCCTATGATCATCTACATGAAGCCTATTACTAATGCAATACACAGTCAATCAGTCACACAAACAGCAGCCAAGCAGTCAGAAAATACAACAGACAAAATAGCAGACATACAGCTCAACAACAAAGCAGATAAACAGCAAACAGACAAACAGCTGCAAACAACTACTTCAAGCAATCTTCAAGAGAAGTCTTCATCTTCATGCTCCAACAAGCTCCAACACAAGCGAAAAGCATAAACCTCAAGAACATTAGATTGATGATGGGAAGCAGGAAGGAAACCAAGGGAATCCCTCCTGACACTCAACCAGTCATCTGAGAAAGGCATCCTCAAAGGTTCTACCTATTGTAAAATGCCACACATCCTTCCAAAGGAAAGATGAGGCTTTCATACAGGGACCTTGAATCATAGGATGAGAATTGAGAGCAACCAAAGCAATCCATGTTTGAGGAAGAAAGAAAACTACTTCTAAGCTCTTTCCTAAAACCTAATTCCTATAAACTACAAGAAAGCTATCAAAAGGAAAGGAGAAATCCAAGCCAAGCTCCACAATCAACTCCACAGAAGCTACAACATGCCCATAACATCATCCAAGAAGAATCACAAGCTCATCATGCACCAAAAGCCACCATTGAAGGCAATATAAAGCAAACACCAAGTTAGGAGCACCAATTGAACACCCTAATTGTAAATTCTATCTAAAATAGCAAACTAGATTCTAAAAATCTATATATTTTCCTAAGGGAACATGCAAATGTTAAGAACCTATAGTCCAAATATCAGAGCCTAACTCAATTTCTAAGGCAACTAATAAAATCCTAAATTATAAAGTGTCAAAGGGAAATCATGAAAGAAAAGGCTCTAAAACCCTAATCCAAAATAGAATCTATGATTACCTAAAAAATCATGAGAAAATTCCTGAGGGAACATACATCTCTAATCTACAATCTAGCCAAAAATCAAGTCAAGATTCCATACCAATTGACCAAACAAAAATCAACAAAAACATGTATCAAATATACAAAATTAAAGAATTCAATAAAATGAGAAAAATCGAATTAAATTGAAAAATAAGCAAACCAGAAATATAACATCACAGAAAAATCACACATTAAAAGAGGAGCATGAGCATATTTTTATATTATTTTTCTGATAAAAAATGAAATTAATATGATTTTTCAAAGAAAAATGCAATTAAAAATAAAAGAAAATGAATTAAGAAAATCAAATAAGCAAGAAAAAGTCACAGGCGTAGGATCAGTGGACTCAGTCTATGCATCCAAGGGCTCTCAGGCTATCCAACTCATACGCCACGTAAACGCCACGTCAATTAATGAAACGACTTCGCTTCATACTCAAAATTCAAATCCTCAGAATAAAACACAACCACACGATGTGGAGACTTTGTCAAGGTCCAAGCCAGATCCAATGGTAACCAAGTCATCTTCTTCATTTGAAATGCAGGTGGAGGGAAAGTTCATCACGGTGGCCGGAGATGACCTCCGGTCATCTTCTCCAGTGAGCAGGTGGTTACAGGTCACGGAAACTAAACAAACTTAACATCATCTCACTCCAAATTTCCTCCTGATCTCAAATATGACATTCAAATTCTCTAAATCCTACTAGATTTTGAAACCCGATCGTGAATCCAAACCAAGTCATAATTTGAATTATCATCAATACTTAATCTAATGCCACATATCCACTCTACATTCTTCAGAGATCATCAAGAACTAAACAAATCGTGCCAGAGCTCCATGATCAAGCAATTATAACTCTCAACAGAAATTATGTCATCACCTAATTTGTCTCTAATAAACCAAATAATGATCCATATTTCATCTATGTCTCAATCCAAAGCCTATCCACATACTAATCATGCCTAGATCATGCTATAATCAGTGTAAATTTCAAAGTTACATACCTGACTTTGAGCTCTGAATTGAGGTATCTAGAACACGATTCTATCTTCAAAACACTGCAGATCTCTTCAATGCTTGATGAGGAAAGCATTTGTAACTTCAATTTGCTTGGATCTGGCTTGAAATGGAAATCACGATTTTCAACTCTCCTCTTGAAACTCCAACTTCAATCCTTGGTTCTGGTACGAAATGATCTTCAAAATGGAGCAAAATCTTCTTCTGAGCTTAAATACAAATGGTTTGTGGGCTTTTGAGGTCCAATTGAGGCCCAAATCAGCAAATCCAATTTTCAATTTTCTTTCACAAAACCAACCATGGTGAATACGAATTCTGACTTGAAACTTCTCTTGGACGCTTTCAATCTTTCCCTTATGGTCTGGTGAGAGAGTCTAGAGTGCTTAGGGAGCTTAAATCCATCCCAAAACCAAATTATGAAGTGTTGCTTATTCATGAAGGTACAAGTCATAACACTATGAAGTTGACCTCAAATGTAAAACTCAATATTGCCAATGTGTTTAGAATTGCTTTTCTGATTAAAATGAGTATTTATATGTCCTATTTCGAACTCCAATGAATTAATCATGAATTTTCCATTAAATGCCTTTAATTTCTTCCTTTTGCAAAATTTCTCAAACCAAGTCTCATCCTAGACCAAATCAAATCATCATGAGGACATGGTTGACCTAAAAACATCATGTGGAGCAAGTTTTATGTTGAACAAAATTGCATTTGAAGCTTGCAAGATGGTGAAAATGACCTATAATGCCAAATGACCTATAATCTTACTTTCCCAAAATACCCCTAAGTTGTAAACCTCATATCTTGAGTTCTACAAATCAGATGGAAGACTTCTAGTGCAATTTGGAAAGCTAAGATCAATACCTACAACTTTCATTTTGGCCAAAAGTTCAAGAGAAACACCCTTCTAGGTTAAAAGCTCCTTGGAAGTTGGTGAACTTTCATAGACAAATTTCACATTCCTCAAATGACTTGTAACTTGTTTGGGTCATAACTTGAGTTCTATAAATCTAATGGAAGACTTCTAGTACTCAAATTAAAGCTAAGAGCATGCTCTACAAGTTTCATGTTGACAAAAAGTGGATATGAAACTTGTATCTTGAGGTGAGTGGTCTTGAAGTTAGGCACTAAATATGGGATTTTACCCTGAGAACCCTAATTTAGCAACTCCTCACACTTTCAATGCTTCTTGCATGGATCTTGGAATATCATCTCATGTGTTTCAACACAACTATACATGATTGCAAAGACTCACAAAATGAACTTTGATCCTCTTCAATTGCACAGTTGACTTAGGGTTACTCAGATGAAAACCCTAGTTGCAACACCTTCAACTGTGTCTCTTCACACTTGGCATAATGAATTAATTGAGCTTCACCATGACCCTCAAGACACTCTATGAGCTCTATCCACACCCTCTCTACCTGATCAAGACCTCACAATTCACTGATTATCTTCAATTGGTCCTCAGATTAGGAGATTAACCACAAACAAGCAACTGAACTTCTTAAGAACCCAACCCTCTTCCTAATGACTATGGTGATTTCTCAGGCTTGCATAAGACCTCTAGGAAGGCTCCTCTGGATATAAACCACACGTGATCCCCTGCACAAGTGAACAATGTTATGCTATTCAAATGAAAGATCAATGATATGCTATGCAAATGAAACATAAACCAAGTAAGAAAAGGTTAGGCAAATTTTGGAGTGCAACAGTAGTTACTAGTATCCCCAGTGAATCTCAGGATGATTGGTTGTTACCAACACTCCTAGCGCATCTTAAAGTGTTTTGTTTGTCACCTATGCCTCTAGTTGTTTCTTGAAGATCCCGTTTGAACTCCTCACCATAAGAAAATCCTATATTTTTGGTTCAATCCCTAGGGAAGTTTTCATCTCTCTCTGGATCCCCCAGGAAGTCTAGATGTTACCGGCTCCCTGTTGATTTTGCTTGTCTGACCATCACCAGATTCCCCTGTGAAGTCTAATTGTGATTAGCAATAGGTCGGTCATTGACCTATATCTGATACTGCTAATTGGTGGTTACCAAACTTTAGTCGTTACTAGTGTTGCAGCTTATCCTTGAGATCTGGTGTTTACTTGAATCTATCCCCTAGTCGATGTCCCGTTTGTTAACCGACTCTATTGAAAATCTAGTAGTTACTGACATTGCTTAAAATTCAATTGTTATTGGTATCGTTGATTTGGTTGTCACCATATCCTACTGAGGTATAGTCATTACTAGCATTCCCCAGGAAGTCCAGTAATGTTTTGAATAACATTGTTTAAATCCAATTGTTATTGGTATTTCCATTTTGGTTGTCACCAATCCCCATAAAGTTCAGTGATTACTGGCATTGTTTAAAGTCCAATTGTAATTGAAAAATTTCATCCAACTCTGTTGTGTTCTTTGATTGTTGGTTGTTACCAACATCTCCCATTGAAGTCTAGTCATTACAAGAATTCCTTAAGAAGTCCAGTAGTCACTGGCATTTCTTAAAGCCCAATTGTTATTGGTATTGCTGCTTTGGTTGTCACCATATTTATTGGAAAGACCAGTAATATTTTGACTGGCATTGTTTAAGTCCGACTGTTGTTAGTACCTCGGTTTTGGTCGTTACCATATCCTGTAAAAGACCAATGGTTATTGGCAATGCTCATCTAAACTTTATCTTAGGAAGGTTGGTTGTTACCAACATCACCAGCGAATCCCTAGATATTCCCAGCAGGTCTTGGAGGTCTAGTAGTCACTAGCATCCCCGGTGAGTGTGGTCTTGTGTCTAGTCTTTTTTTGAAGATCCCGTTTAAACTTTTCATTGAAAGGAAAGTCCCCAATTGGTTTGCTACCCAATAGGGACCGTGTCTTTTTTCTTTTGATCCCTAGTTGGAGTCCGAGTCTGTTGATTTTTATTCCCCTGTGTGGCTTCTTTATCTCCCTGGATGCATCTTCTAGCTAGATTTGTATTTCCCCAGTGGAGATTTGCCTTCTCCCCCAGTGAAGATTTATCTTCACCGGTGGAATTTTTGTCCCTTGTCCTCTGTGTGGAGGATCCCCTTGAAGTATCGCCCTTAGTCATGTGTGAATTGTTAGTTAGTTTGCTTTGGGTCTCTCCCTAGTGTGTCTGTGTTCCCATTGAGTGGTTACTCGTTTATTTTGCTCTTCTTTTTTCTTTTGCTCGTGTGTCAGCATTTTCTTGCACTCTAGCATCATAAAGCATCATCCTTAGAACTTATTGCATGATCAGCATTTGTCCTTTTGTATATCACCGCATCTAAAGGGCAAAATTTTCGGTTTGCTATATTTAAATACCTTTCACCATGATTCTCTAGAGATTGTCGTCTCTCATACCATCTGGTAAAGATATTTAAATAAGGGCAACAATCATACCCCAAATTTTGACCCCTATATTCCATTATCATTCTAGGTGCATCAAGCATGTGTTATCTAACTTAACTATTTTCAAGTTGATCTTTGTCAAGATGCAGATGAATTAGGGTTTCACACTGTCAAAAATAAGAATCTTGTGGACTGATCAGTCAAAGTTTTGGATTGATCTTCTGCAATCAAGTCTTCATATCATCAAGAGGCTCATATCTTGCCAATAACAAGTGCTATTTGAGGTTGTTACTAAAATAATAGGAGCAATGCAGTGCAAAACCTAATTAGGGTTTCTAGTGGAAAAAGTCCACTGAAGTTTGACTTTTGGCCTAAATGGGTTTCCAAAGCTTGAATCATGGTTCATGGTATTCCTATGACTTATTAAAGTCTCCTCAAGAAGTTTGAAAGTCTCAAAGAATCCAGAACACTGAGGATCGATCCTGAAGATTTCAACTATTCGGTTCGTCTGTCTGGAAAGTCAACTCTTTGACTTTTAGGGTTTTGACTCCAAATTGAAGCAAGCTAGTCTTCCAAAATCATTTTGTGCCTAACTAGTGATTTTGGTGGATATTTAATCAAGTATTGATGGGTAACTTGCAAATCAATAAACTAGGGATCATGAAAAACCCTAATTTTAAGCCAACTTGAAATGATCATAACTTCTTAACCACACATCCAAATGGAGTGGTTCAAAGCTTATTAGAAAGCTCTTAAGGATATCTGCAAAAGTGTCCTATGAGGTTAAGGTCCGAAAATTCATATATTTGGAGTTATAATCTCATCAAGTTGTGAAGGATTTCCACACTTAGAAAATTTTCATATTTCTTGACTTGTAAGTCAACTTTTGCAACAAACTTCAAGAGGATTTTTGACATAGTTCCCTTTGGAATTTGAACTTGTATAAAAAATGAATGTTGTAGATCATTTTTGGGGATTTTCAAAAATTACAATAGAATTTTCTCAACCTTTGTGGTTAGGGAGAATCGAAGAAGGCAAGTTGGGCATTTTTCATGTCACAAAACCAAGTTAAGCACTTGCATTTTGATGCATAAACCCTTCAAACATCTTCTAATCACTTTCTTAAATCATTATTTGATGCTTAAGGACTTAATTGAAGAGGTTACAATGCATAGGCACGAGCAAAACTCAGATTTTGGATTAAATGAATTGTTTAATCATGCAAGTGGATGTAAGTGGCAAGGAGAGATAAACTTTTTGCAAAATCTGTCATGACTCAGCTACTACATCAGCTGCACTTCTTCTTTCACTTCAAGACCACTATTTGCAGGCTATTGATGATGATGAAACTCATAGGGAGGAGGCTCAAGCTCAGAAAAGAGATCACAAGTTGATCTTGCACATTTTGCCTCCAAAAAGGGCAAAGTTGGCAAGATGTTCCAATCTGCCCATACCACTTGCTTTCCAAGCCTTCCTATAAATAGGACACTCTCCTCACATCCAAACTACACCTGATTGAGCTAAAAACCAAGCAAAATCTCCTTCATTCCTTTGATCACATTGTTCTTGCAACTTGTGAAGCTTGCTGCCTTAAAAGCACAAAATCTATTTTTGCAAAACCCTTGCGAAAACCTCATACAACCATCAAACACCTCCACTAACACTTCAAAAACATCACATATGATGTTTTAAAGATATTCAAACACTCACTTCCACCAGAAAACTTCTCACTCAAAAAGTGAACTGTCAATCTGTAAGACTTTGACTTTCTACACTTTTAGAGCCACAACTCTGTCCAGTCCTCTTCCAACCTTTCTAACACGTCAAACACCTTTCATATAGGTTATTTGAACTATCCAAATCATCACCACACTTATGTAACATCATTTCCTTGCATTTCACTTTGGAGTTCTTGGTCCTTTCTTGCAAAAACCACCATTCTATCAAGGAAGCTACTTGGAGGGAGTTTGGATCATTTAAACACCTTATTTGAAGTATCTTGAAGTTGTTTGAATCTTCACATCTCAATTGGACTTCTTGTTTTGTGCACTTTCTTAAGGAGTCTACAAGAGTTAAGTGTTCATACTATCTACTTTTGAACCATGTTAGATTTTGATGTACATTAATGTTGAACATGTTTGATATGCATTATAAGTCATGCTTGAACTTTAGCTTGCCCTTAAACTTGTATATATTTGACTGTCTCATTATTCTTGCTTGTTAGCTTATATTATGATTCATTTTCATATGCAACTCTTGGTTTCTGTTTAGGCATTGATCTTTGATGGTTGTGAACCTCTTTTATATGTCATATGTGTCATGTTTGGTCAGTTGGTTGTTGCTTAAAACATGTATTCATGACTGTCACACTTGTCTTGCTCAAAATTGGTATTTTGGCCACACTATATGCTATCTTGTGAATGAACTCATCTATTTAGGTTTGGTATTGTAAACATCCCTTATATGTTCCATATGTTGTGTTTGATCACTTGCATGCTACTTAAACCATGTATGTTTGACTGCCCACTTCTTCTTGCACATAACATGTCATTTTTTATGATGTCTTCCAATTTTCCAAATGATGCATGATCTTTGAAAACCACCACCACCATTGAGTTCCTTGTGAAAAATTACACAATTTCCTTTTTTATGGTTGCTCTTACAAATCTTCCTAAAGTTGCCTTGCCTTGATTTAGTTTTTGCCTTGCCTTGCCTAGTTTGGTACCCTATTTTCAAAAGTGCATAACTTCTTTGATTCTTATCATTTTGATGCCATTATTTTTTAAAAATTCTCTTTGATTTGTCTAGTTTCAATTTATGAAGAAATTATTCAAGAATTGTCATTTTTGAAACACTTTGGTCCACTTGAAAGACATGACATTTTTTAGGGTTTTTACTTGTTTTCATGAATTTCTTTGACTTGGTACTTTATTTTTCTTGCATGATTGATCTTGTATGAACCAATTTTGAATTTTTAACATGTTTATGTGCTTCAAAACATTTGGTTCTTTGCTTTACCATGCTTATTCATGCCTTTGTAAATGTATGAACATGAAAACCATGCCTTGAAACATTCTGTCTATTTGTGATATGCTTCTTAATGTTGTAAACTCTTGAAAATGATCCCTTAACCTCATCTTACTTGCTTAAGTGTCTTTTAAGAACCATAACATGTTTAGGGTTTGTTTCTTGCCTTTGTAAATGCATGAATGTGAATGTATGATTTGGAACTTCTCTGTGAATTCTTGTGTGTTTCTTGATGTTGTAACCTCATAAACATGATCCTGTAACCCTATCTTGCTTGTTTATATGTATTTTTAGAACCATAAAATGTTTAGTTTCATTCTTACCATGGTTGTTACCATGTATCTTGTTCATTTTTCCCCTTGTGAAGTTTGAATCCATGCTTGAATTGTTGTCACTCTTCTCGCTTACCCATGTTTGATTGTCATCAATATGCCTTGAAAATGATTGAACGTTGTTACACTTATCTTTGTTTGATTCGTATACCATGTTTGCCTCAAATTGTAACCTGTATTCATGAGCTTTGTTTATTTACCATTTATGAACTTGTTGTTGTTACACATGTTTCATGTTTGCTTTGGTTGGTTGTTACCTTCATAATATTTGAACCTTGCCATGATAAGTAATGTCTTGACTTTTGCTTGATGCTTGAAATGTTTGGTTTTATAATAACCTTTATCACCATCCCCTTTTAGATGTTGTAACATCTTTTTTTACCTTTGGTTGTAACCATTTGGGTTGATTCTTTCATTGTTAAATTCTAGGTTGTAACCTTGTTATGTTTGCTTCATGTTGTTACATGTTTTCCCTAATCTTTCTTATTTGTTACCATGCTATTCTTATCTTTATCATGTTTGAATGAATGCTTATGTGTGCTTTAATTTTGTTAAGTTCTCCTCAAGTGATGGAACTTGTTAGTTCTCATCCAGTTGCCTTGTTACTCCTTTATTTCAAAGGAAAGTCTCTTTATTGACTTCACAGTCATAGATAGCTCTTTACCTCTCCCCTTGACTTGGTTAATCCATTAGGTCATTTAAATTAGTTAAGTTAGAACCTATATCCATTAGACTTTGCTTTAAGCCTAAAGACCTACCCCTTGTTAGGAGTATCCTTCAATTAGAACTTTAAGATATAGTTTGTCAACTCTATGTAAGGATTATTGTCATGATTATCTACTCCCCTCTTGGCTTTTGTCTAAGTCAATCCCCTTGAGTGTTTAACTTAGATCTAGAAGAGTTTTGTTAAACTCTATACAAACATTGTTATGTTTGTTCCCCTTGGAGTCTTGACCATGGTCAAGTATTCCTCAAACTTAGTGAGGTGAGCTACGGTTTCTCTGATTCCATCCTAGTCAGGATACGTAGGCACAATATGTGATATCTTTGCGAGCAAACTTAGAACTACCCTTAGGTTTTTACATAAAACTTTACCCTAACTTTGATCCCATTAACCCTAGAAAACAACTTAGATAACTTAGCATACATACACTCAAAAGGTTCCTGTAGAGTACTACAAATGTTTAGGATGTGAAATACCTACCCTAAGCATAACCAAGCCCCGATCCCCGAATCTTTAACGTTGTTGTTACATCGTGCAAAAGGGTTTTCTTTCTTTAACCTTTCCTTTAGATATATCAAAGCTCGGTGGTGAATTTCAATGAATTAAGATTCATGTTAATCAATATCTTGGTATCCGATTCTCACCGCAACAAGTTCAATCATGCCAATCGTGTCGATTCCCCATATGGAAAAGGCTATGGAAAAGAAAGTACTTTGAGAAAAGTTAAAGACACATAAATTTTGTCGACGTAAATCTGACATTTGTGACACTTCCTCATGTACTTATAGCAATCGGATTCCATTGTCATCTAATAATGTCCTGCTCTTAGGATTTTCCTTGACATTGTATGTCTATTGGCATGAGTGCTAAAGGATCCTTCGTGAATCTGTTTCATTAGCATGTTTGCTTCGTGTCCACCAACGCATTTAAGCAAAACCATGTCGAAGTTTCTATTGTAGAGTACATCATTTTTCAGGAAGAAGTTACCAACCAGTATCCTAAGAGTCTTCCTATCATTTCTTGATGCCCAAGACGGGTATTCTTGTCTTTGAAGGAAAAGCTTGATGTCGTGATACCAAGGCTTGTCATCAATGACTACCTTAACTGCAAATATGTAAGCGGGCCTGTCAAGGCACATTATGTCAATCTTGGGTACATCGTTCCATTGATTTACAATAATCATGGAGGATAGAGAAACCAGTGCGTCAACCATGTTGTTTTCTTCACGAGGAATGTGATGAAAATCAATTTTTTTGAAGAAAGGTAACAACCTTCTTGCATAGTCTTTGTAAGGGATTAATCCAGTATGGCGTGTGTCCCATTCTCCTTTGATCTGGTTATAACCAAAGTAGAGTTGCCATACATGTCCAAATTCTTTATCCTTAAACCAATGGCTTCTTCGAGACCCATGATGCAAGTTTCATACTCGACCTTATTGTTTGTACATTTGAGTGTCTATCTGGTGACAAAAGGAATATGGGTACCCTGAGGAGTAACAATTATTACCCCAATTCCATTTCCATAAGCGTTGATAGCTTCATCAAATATTAATCCCCATTGGGATCCTGGCTCTGGATCTTCATCTGGTAGTGGTTCATCACAGTCTTTCATCTTTAGGTTCATCACATCCTTTTCTGGGAAGTAAAATTTGAATGATTCACTATTGTCAATTGGTTGGTGAGCTAGATGATCGGCTAGAATACTTCCTTTGACGGCTTTCTGAGTATGGTACTTGATGTCGTATTTTGATAGCAACATCTCCCAACGGGCAATTCTTCTAGTTAAAGCAAGTTTCTCGAAGACATTCTTGATCGGATCCATTTCAGAGATTAACCAAATGGAATGACAAATCATATACTGGTAAAGACGTTTAGCATCCCAAGCTAAAGAGCAATAGTTTTTTTGAGCATGGTGTATCGAGTCTCGCATTCCATGAATTTCTTACTCAAGTAGTAAATGGCATACTCTTTTCTTCTTGTTTAGTCTTGTTGCCCAAGTACACATCCCATGGAATCTTCTAGGACTATTAAGTATATGATCAGGGGTCTTCCTTCCATCGAAGGAGACGAAATTGGTGGATTCAGCAGATATTCTTTGATACTTTCAAAAGCTTTTTGGTAGTCTTTTGTCCATACACATCTTTGGTCCTTTCGGAAGAGCTTGAAAATTGGTGCACATTTTGCCGTCATGAGAAATATGAACCTTAAGATGTAATTTAGGCGTCCCAAAAATCCACCTACTTTCTTTTCTGTTCTAGGTGAAGGCATTTCTTGAATGGCCTTGACTTTGTCGGGATCAACTTCAATTCCTTTATGGATGATGATGAATCCCAAAAGCTTTCCCGATTGAACACCAAATGTACATTTATTGGGATTCAAGCGAAGTTTGTGTTTTCTTAGACGCTTGAATAGTTTTAACAAATCTTCCACATGTTCTTCTTTTTATTTCAGACTTAGCAATCATGTCATCCACATACACTTCAATTTCTTTGTGTATCATGTCAGGAAATAGAGTTGTCATTGCCCTTTGATAAGTTGCGCCTGCATTCTTTAATCTAAACGACATTACTTTGTAGCAAAAAGTTCCCTAGGGCGTAATGAATGAAGTTTTCTCCATATCTTCTAGTGATATCTTGATTTGATTATAACTTGAAAATCCATCCATGAAGGAAAATACTTTGAACTTTGCAGTGCTATCAATCAACATATCAATGTAGGGTAAAGGAAAGTTATCTTTCAGACTTACTTTGCTTAGATCATTGTATTCTACACACATTCTGACTTTTTTATGCTTCTTGGGGAGTGGCACTATGTTGGCTAGCCATTGAGGATATTCTGACGTGGCAAGGAAGCCTGCATCGATTTGCTTTTGGACTTCTTCTTTGATCTTGATGGCCATATCTGGATGAGTCCTTCTCAATTTTTGTTTGAATGGCGGACATTCTGGATTTAATAGCAAATGATGTTCTACAATATTGGTATCCAACCCTAGCATATCTTGGTAGGACCAAGCAAACACATCTGGAAATTCTTTGAGAAGTTGTACCAGATTTTTCTGACAGTTGAACTGAGCAGGGATCCAATCCTAACTTCTTTTCTTTCTTCTTCTGAACCTAAATTAACTGTTTCTAATGGCTCTTTGTGGGGTTGAATGGAATTTTCCTCCTGTTTAAGTAGTCGGGAGATCTCATGTGGAATTTCTTCGTCCTCTTCTTCTTCGGCTTCGAATACCAGGAACTCAAAGTTGGGAGAAGGCATTGGATCATATATTTCAATGGGGTTTTCAACAATTAATCTGGATAATTTGATTGATGAATGCCTTTTAGAGAAGATAGAAAAAATGCAATAAGTGGTGTGCAATGTATTTTTCAAAATGTTTGTTATTTTTGTCTATTTCAAGATTACCATTTTCTGAAAAAAGGAAAAAGCAAGAACAACAATAAATGCGAGAATTCAAAATGACATCTTTATTTATGATTTGTCGATTCTTGAAACACAAGCCCTATAAAACAAAACTCATCTGCCTTGGGAAAGGCAAAGAGGAAATATTTACAGGAGACCGTGCCCTATAAAACATCCTTTCACCCGAGCGAGGTGAGAGATCAAAATAAAGATGAGGCATTTACTTTGAGAGGTGAACAACATTTGGAACATCAACAACTATCCAATTGTGACATACTCCTATGTGAATTACAAAGTCTGGAACTTCCCTTCCGGGATTGCCTTCGGTTACGACACTAACTTCTGGCCGAGTCAGATAACTAGAGTCTTTTTCCCATGAAGAGTTATTAGCAAAGAAATTTGCCTTTTCACATGTATTTTCTTGATACGGAGGATCTCCTCATCCAATTGGTTGGATGTCTTCAAACATGATGCGAGAGCTTTCAGAAGCAGTATATTTCACTAGGAAATCAAACTTTTCGCTTGTTTACCCAAGGTATCCCAAGTTTCTGAGGGGTTGTCTTCCTCGATGACATTGACTTCAGGTAGTGCAAATTCGATAAATTCTTGTCTAGAAATTCTTGCAACTTTATTGAGACGATGATTGACATATTCAGGATTTTATGAGTAAGGCCTCTGACCAGTGAAATAGCAAGTGTACTATTTTTACCGATGTAGTAATAAGGGAAAATTCCCCGAACGTCGATCTCAAGGACTGCTTGACGATATAGAGTTCTGGTTTTATGTTAGTTAAACAAAAGCCTTGGGGTTTCAAAGGTTTTAATTTGTAAAAATAAAATACAAAAGGAAAAAAGAGTAAAATAAAGGTTTTGAACAGAAGGAGAAGCAATGCTAGGGTAGGGTGTATGAACTTCCTTGTAATAACACTAATCCTAAGTCGCGAAATCACCGCTCAATTCCATAATTACCGGTTTTAAAGATTAGTTGACTCTAATTCCTTAGCAGAAAACCCTTTGGTATTTTCCCTATACCCCAATTCCTTGGCGGTATAGGAACAATACCAAGCAATAATTTTTATCTAAAACATTACGGTTACTATAGGGTATCCCCATTCCTAGGCAATATCTACTATAGTATTATCGTATAAACGCATTAACAATCATTTTTACAAACATATGGTTAACCGTAAATCAGATCCTTATTTGTCAAATAAGAAAAGCCATAAGAAAATTATACAATAACAACGATGATTAGAAAGCAGTGAAATCCATTATTCAAAGGAAACAAGGTTATTACAGAGTCAATTCAGGGACACCCCCTTAGCATTGGGGGGTTTAGCTACTCATAATAATAAAGATAAAATCAACAATAAGACTAAACATTACAAGATAATTGGTTGCCTTGATATTCAATCGCTTCCGCTCATGAGGACCTTCAGTTTCCCAAATCCTTGATCGCTCCAATCTTTCTCGTGAAATTATTTTCTGTCCAAAAAAAGTCCCCTATCTCAATTCACGATGTGCCTCATATAGCAGAATTCCAATTACAATGCCAGATGTCTAAACTGCCCTTAGAGATTACACATCAAAACTTAATAAAGCTAATGCTGCAGGTTCAAACAAAAATCTCAAAAAATTTGCTACAAATCTGACTTCAACTCCAACAGAAAGTCGTAGCTCCCTCTCTTAGCTTTCCGGCGATTATTAGAACGCCTCAAACGGATTCCCAAAACTCTAGTTATGATCATTTTTGTGCAGACTGCTAAAGATTTTACTTTCAGTAGCCCTGACACGGGCAATGTCACACGACACAGGCACCCGTGTTAGGCTGCTGGTTCTACATCAAAACTCTTCTGAAATCTTGCCATTTTCCCCAGTTTTCGCTCTGCTTCTCCTTTATTATTTACCTAAACCTAGAAACAATGAAAACACCAAACCAACGCGTAAAATGCAATAAAAACACATAAAATGCGACAAGATAAAACAAATGATTAACATAAACAAATGGTAAAATAACGTGTAAAAACCACCGATCAAACTCCCCCAAACTTAAACCATTGCTTGACCTCAAGCAAAAAGCTTGGATAAAAATTTTCAAATCAAACAGCACATCCAATGAATGGCTCAAGATGCGAGGCGTGCCAATACTCATACGTGAGTCTTAGTTCTGATCGGCTCAAACCAGCTCTCTCGGTACTCATCCGTTAACAAAGGCATTACTTAAACACACATTATAGTAAAACCACGGACCTAAATCCCCCTTTCGGGCACCTCCCCAACCCTGCTTTGGGCTTAAGTCTTTTCTTCAATTTTCTACCCCTTTCATTCGGATAATCAGATTAAGGCATGTACAATTTTTCTCGAGACTTTTTTCGTGGCACCTTTATTCTTTTTCTCGCTCACAAGCGTTTATAAGTCCACTTTGGGACGACTATAGAGATTCAACCGCCGTTAGGCTAAATAACCGGGTGAGGGTTACCCAACTTAGAAGGACATGTTGTCTTTACCGTTATTATTCAACTCTTTTATTTTTGGTGCCACAAGTCATTCTCAAAATCAACATATACAATTCTTTCAATCATGCCATACTATCACAATGAACTAATTGGGGAATACTTCTCAAATCCAAGTACTATGGGACAAATCTACACGTTGGACTCGTTTCTTTACTCCGGGGAACCTAGGGTGTTCAAATTATACCTCAATTTCCAAACTTTTCCAAGTTCCTTAGTTCAAACACCTCTTCCCTTGAACTCTAAATACTTTCTTGACTACCTTACACACATACCAATCACAAGAAAAAATTTACGGTCCTCGTAGGGGTGAATTCGACGTGATTTTTACCGAACTTAAAATAAAAAGGCATTTAAATTGAAAATTTAAACAAAACGGTACAACCTCCCCCAAACTTGAACTGAACATTGTCTAAATGGTCAAGAACAAGGGAAGAAGAGGTGTACTCATAGAGATCCTCACAGAGAGGCCGACAGGTAATGCAACACCTCATTGTTGCTCCCACGTTTTCCCTTGCACACTCTCGTTTATTCCTGCAAAAACAATAACCACAAAAAGAAGCAACATCAATTCTAAAAATCTGTGGGTTGCCTCCCACGCAGCGCTTCGTTTAACATCGCATGGCTCGACGGTCGACTCCCCATTGTTATGGGGGGTACTTTACCCTCCACACTCTCTTGCTTGACTTCTTCGCAACAGAATATGTGGCAGGTTCAAAGATAAGAGCAACAAGAAGTGGTTTCGATCGTTCTCCCTTCTTAATAGTGTTGATCTTCCCAACATAAAGTTTAACGTCTTTCTCCTTACCTCTAGAGCTTTTAAAGTGATTTATTCATCAAAGAATTTCAAAGTGATCGTACCTGTTTCCACATCAATATTGCACCGACTAGTAAGCAAGAACGGCCGGCCAAGTATGATCGAAATCTCTTCACCCTCTGGTATATCCATGATTTTGAAATCAACTGGGAAAGTGAAGTTATTGATTCTCACTAGTACATTCTCTGCTAGGCCATATGCCATCTTAGTCGTGTGGTCGGAAAACTTCAAGCTTGTTCCCGTATCGCTCACTTTTCCAATATCCAACTTTTTGAAGATCGATAACGGCATGAGACTCACACTAGCACCTGAATCAATTAAAAATTTCTTAAAAGTTCGATCTTTTATAGTACAAGGGATTACCATTGGTCCAGGATCCTTCCTCTTGACGGGGATTCTCTTTTCTTGCGATATTTCCTTACACTGCTCAGTTGTGGTCTTCGATTCTTCACCTACTAATTTGTTTTTACCTATAACCTCTTTCATAAATTTCTTGTACAAAGGCATTTTCTCGAGTGCTTCAAAGAACGACATGTTGATTTCCAATTGGTTGAACATAACACTGAATCTTCCAAAGTCTTTCTCTTTCTGATCCTTCTTTGTAACTCTCTGAGGAAACGGTAGTTTGATTTTCGGTTTAACCTCCTCTTTCTGTTTCTCTCCCGTTGGTTTTTCAGATAGTACAACTTCTTCTTGTTCTTTCACTTTTTCTCTAACCTCAAGTTCCACCTCTATGCATTCATCTTCCTTTGTTTCCTCGTCTTCTATCGTTTTCTAATTTCTTACTCTCTTGATTTTTCGGATTCGGTACTGTCGCACTCGGGAGGGTTCCTTGAGCGTGTGTTGAGAGGTGTTGGGCTATCTGTCCCATTTGCGACTCAAGATTTTTGATGGAGGTTGTGTTATTCCTTTGAACATTACGGGTCTCTTCTTGGAATTGGATACTTTGAGCTTCCATTCTTTCAATAGCTAACTCCCATTCTGCTTTTTGAGGAGCCTGTTGATATTGAGGTTGGTATGGTGGCTCAAAGTATCCAATTCCAAGAAGAGACCCGTAATATTTTTACCGATGTAGTAATAAGGGAAAATTCCCCGACAACGGCGCCAAAAACTTGACCGGTGAAATAGCAAGTGTACTATTTTTACCGATGTAGTAATAAGGGAAAATTCCCCGAATGTCGATCTCAAGGACTGCATGACGATATAGAATTCTGGTTTTATGTTAGTTAAATAAAAGCCTTAGGGTTTCAAAGGTTTTAATTTGTAAAAATAAAATACAAAAGGCAAAAAGAGTAAAATAAAGGTTTTGAACAGAAGGAGAAGCAATGCTAGGGTAGGGTGTATGAACTTCCTTGTAATAACACTAATCCTAAGTCGCGAAATCACCGCTCAATTCCATCATTACCGGTTTTAAAGATTAGTTAACTCTAATTCCTTAGCAGAAAACCCTTTGGTATTTTCTCTATACCCCAATTCCTTGGCGGCATAGGAACAATACCAAGCAATAATTTTTATCTAAAACATTACGGTTACTATAGAGTATCCTCATTCCTTGGCAATATCTACTATAGTATTATCGTATAAACGCGTTAACAATCGTTTTTCCAAACATATGGTTAACCGTAAATCAGATCCTTATTTGTCAAATAAGAAAAGCCATAAGAAAATTATACAATAACAATGATGATTAGAAAGCAGTGAAATCCATTATTCAAAGGAAACAAGGTTATTACAGAGTCAATTTAGGGACACCCCCTTAGCATTGGGGGGTTTAGCTACTCAAAATAATAAAGATAAAATCAACAATAAGACTAAAAATTACAAGATAATTGTTGCCTTGATCTTCAATCGCTTCCGCTCATGAGGACCTTCAGTTTCCCAAATCCTTGATCGCTCCAATCTTTCTTGTGAAATTATTTTCTGTCCAAAAAAAGTCCCCTCTCTCAATTCACGATGTGCCTCATATAGCAGAATTCCAATTACAATGCGAGATGTCTAAACTGCCCTCCGAGATTGCACATCAAAACTTAATAAAACTAATGTTGCAGGTTCAAACAAAAATCTGGAACAATTTGCTCATAATCTGACTTCAATTCTAACACGAAAGTCGTAGCTCTCTCTCTTAGCTTTCCGGAGATTATTAGAACGCCTCAAACGGATTCCCAGAACTCCAGTGATGATCGTTTCCGTTCAGACTGCTAAAGATTTTACTTTCAGTAGCCCTGACACGGGCAGTGTCACGCGACACGGCACACGTGTCAGGCTGCTGGTTCTACATCAAAACTCTTCCGAAATCTTGCCATTTTCCCCGGTTTTCACTCTGCTTCTCCTTTATTGTTTACCTGAACCTAGAATTAATGAAAACACCAAACCAACGCATAAATTGCAATAAAAACACATAAAATGCGACAAGATAAAACAAATGATTAACAGAAACAAATGGTAAAATAACGTGTAAAAACCACCGATCAGCCTCCATGATTCTAAAGGAATAGATGAATCTTTTTCAGGGTTATCTGGAAAATATGCATTCGTAGACTGACTTTGATATCCTAGGTCTTCCATGTAAAGTTCCCAAATAGGTAAATCATCCATGGGGTCATCCGAGTTGTAGTCAAAATTATCTTTCATCAGAGTATCGGTTTCTAATGAATTAGGAGGAGCACGACATCCTTCAGTATTGTTATCTCTATAGATCATCTCGGCAACTGATTCCGGAGCATATCTGGAGTTTTGTTGTGGATAGAAAAATGGCATGTACACCTCTTGTAATATGTATACTTCATCGTTGAGGTATGATTTCCATTCTTCGCCTGGGTCAGAAGAATTGTCTTTAAAGTCATTTCCCTTGATGGTGCGGACCTCTTGGAAAGTAGGATGGAGGAAACCTCTGCTGTGGAAGGAGTCTTGAATAGGAGGAAAGGCTACGTCCTTCTTTGTAGTCTTGGTACATGCTTTTGTAAAATGAAGACCTTTTCTTGTTCTGTTATCGGTAGGAATCACAACTTGTCCCCATCCTTTAGTGGTACCGTTTTCCATTATTCGAACGACATCTTGATACAAGGAAATAGATGTTCCTTTTTCTCAATTGCCTTCGTTACTTACAAAAAGTGCCTGGAATTGAGTTCCAATAACTTCTTCTGGTTCCAAGTAGAAGAATGATAATAGGTTGCTTTTAATTAAAGCTCGGTCTTCATATACTATGACCAACTTGTTGTTCTTTATAAACTTTAACTTCTGGTGAAGTGTTGAGGTGACAGCTCCTGCTTCATGGATCCAAGGCCATCCCAATAGACAACTGTATGCTGCTCGGATGTTCATCATATGATAGTTGTGTGATGCTAAGAAGCCAAGTCGAACATGTTTGGCGTGTAATTCTATGAGACTTGTGTTCATCAGGCGAATGTCGAAGATTTAAACTCTATTTAGACATTCATTAATCATGTTGACTTGATAGTTTTTACTTCTATGATAATCTTGGATTGAACCTAGATCCATTTGACGTTGGAGAGCTTCTTGCACAAAAGAACATCCTTGATTATCTCTTGAACAAATTGGACAAGCGTTATAGTCGTGCAACGATACATTGTGATGTTGACTTTGTCTGGAGTGCAATGCTACCAGGTTTACATTCATTAAGCGCGTGTCAAAATTTTGAACAATGCCTGGGCATTCATAAACTACATTTTCTCCATGGATTCTATGTTCTTAGATCTAGCCCAGGTCCATTTGTTCTTGAAGGGCTGTTTGTACAATGTTGCAGCCTTGGTTGTTCTTGGAACAAATGTCGCACTGATGATAGTTGTGAGGTGGTACGTGGTCGTATCCACTTTTTCTGCAATGCATCTTAACTAGATTTCTTCCTAATAAGTGCATATCATGAATTTGATAACTTTTGCCAAAACTTTCGTCAATCAGGTTTACATAAATCTTCTCATGTTCCGGTAATGGGTTCTTTTGAACATTTGGATTAGTATCTTTGAATGAAAAAATTTGGTTCTTGACAAGTTTTTGTATATCAGATTTAAAAATAAAACAATTCTCGATGTTATGCCTTAGTGCTCCTTGATGATAAACACATAATTGGTCAACCTTGAATCAATAAAGGGGATTTTTAGGAATGGTAAGAGGAGTCCTGTTTTGAATGTGTCCTTTTGCTAACAATACTAGGAATAGTTCTGCATATGGCATTGGGATATGATCGAAACCTGGTGACTTTGTGATACGATTATTATTTGTTGTATTGTGGGTGAGCCTGTTGAAGAGGATGTTGTTGCCTTTGCTGATAATATGGTTGTTAATTTTGCTGATTTTGAGAAATCAGTGGTTGATATGTAAGAACTGGCACTTAGTTAAAAATAGGAGATACCGTTGCTACCTGTTGCGGTTGGTATCTTCGTCTTTGTTTAACCTATTAAATAGTGTTGATTTCTTGCTCTTTCTTCTTTTGGAAACTGCTTTTGTATCTCTTGTTACTGCTAGTTGGTTCTGTATCCCTGACCAATCGACCCTCTCAGACTGCCTCCTCAAGGGTACTCTCATGCTCATAATCTCGATGAAGTCACTAGGCACACTGGCGATCATTCGGTCATAATAGAATGAACTTAAAGTTTTTAAGAAGATTTTCATCATTTCCTTTTACTCGAGAGGTGGAAAATCTGGGCGGAAATTTCACGCCATCTCTGAGCGTACTCCTTGAAGGCTTCTTTATCTTTTTGAGACATAGCTCTGAGTTGATCTCTTTCAGGCGCCATATCTAAATTGTACTTGTACTGCTAAACAAAATCTTCTCTAAGATCTCTGGAGGTACTGATCTTCATACGGGTTAACCCTATGTACCATTTGAGTGCGGCACCAGTTAAACTATCTTGAAAGTAGTGGATCAGTAGCTGTTGATTTTCCATTTGAGTAGACATCTTCCGAGCATACATTACCAAGTGACTTTGAGGAAAAAATTTGCCTTTGTAGTTTTCAAAGTCGGGCACCTTAAAATTGTGCGGTATTTTGACGTTTGGGACTAAGTAGAAATCAGCAACATCTTTTCCAAACAAGTCTTGTCTGCGAACGGCATGGAGTTTATTTTGCATTTCCAAGAACTATTCCTGGAATCTATTCATTCTTTCATATACCTCTACATCCTTGTGTGGAGTAGCATGAAAGATTTGTTCTCTCTATGATATTTGCAACAATTATATTTTTTAGTTCTTTTGAAAAGTTTAAAAAGGATTTTTTTTCTCCAAATATTTGATAACTCAATGAATGCATGAATGCAGCAAACACAAGTATATGAAAACATGGGTTTAAAGGTTCATCGTCACGAGCATGGAGCCATGGACCTACCCATTCCCAAGGTATGTACTAAGGGTTCAATTTTTGTACTTGTAGAACGGGTTCTAACAAAGGTTCCCAAAATCATTGACCGCTCTTTAGGATATACCAGCAAACCGATTGACTTATGAGAGCTGAAATATCCCCAAGATGGATCTCATTCTAGTATAGTATCGCGTATCAACTACTCCCGATAGTCACCGCATTACGTCCTAAAATGACCAAATGGTTAAACGTTTACTAATCCTCAATTTCACGGGTTCCTAGTGGAAAAAGTAATGTATTCACGACTTGTTCATTCAACATCAGTAATTCCAAAAGGATACCTCTACTGATTTGGTGGACTTTGAAGTTAGCTTGGTTAGGACTCAATCCTTATAAGCCTTCTTGATTCTACCACGTCCTATCTTAGAATATACTCTCAAGCCCACTAAGGACTTTTTGACTCACCACATGTGTATTAATCACATTCCCGAATAAAAGCAAATTAAACAAGTATGGAAAATAAGTAGATAATATGACGAAAAATAGTAGATGATATCAAATGCGAAAGCAAATAAGCAAATGAAACAGTAAAATATATGCAATGCAAGGCTTAACCCTCTAGACAAGGATAAAACTCTCGAGTAAAGTCGCCATTTTTCTGTAGCTTTATTTTTCGTGACGCGACCACTACTCTTTTTAGTGCTACTTTCGAATTTCTAATACTTATCCTATGGTGCTTAAAAGGAAGGGGAAGAAATCTAAACTAACCCTGCTCGTAAGTGTTTCTTCTACAAATTCTAAGAGATTTGGAATCGGGGGTTGTTTATACTAAGGAAGCCTATTAACACCCTGAGTATCTATAGTAATCTATAGGAACCTTGATTGTAAATTTCTACTGTTGAATTACTTGCTTGCTTAGGTTTGTTTTCTTTTTAATTGGGAAAGTTTCTCCTATGTGAAAATAGAGGAAATATTTTTGCTGTTTTATAGTTTTCTATTATTTTTGTAAGGTATCGGGACCTAAGGGTTTTTTATTAGTATGCTTGCTAAGATCTCGCAATCTTATGCGTACGTATTCTTAAAAAAAGAAACTGAGAAATCAGAGCGTTCATAGTTCCTCCTAAATTTATGGGAGGAAAATGTTTGGTGTCTTATTCAAAGCCCAAGATTGAAGATAAAAGAGTATTTTTGTCTTGTTCAAAGACCAAGATTGAAGCTAAAGGTTTGACTGAGATTTTGAAAATTTGTCATCTCTAAAGGGAGATACCTCACCTATTGATCACAAACATTAAGAAGTAAAATCATAATGGAAGAAGCTTTAACTTGGATCTTTCTCATCCTAAGAAGTGCCACATTTTTCTTTATGGGAAAAGTGAAATATCATGAAGAAAGTAGCTTTAAACTTGGACTTAGAAATATCAAAGCAATGCCACATCTTTCTTCATGAATTTTATCATAAGGGAAGAAGCTTTAAGCTTGGACTTTTAAATATCCAGAGTAATGCCACATCCCCCTTTATGCAAAACAGTTTGATTTTATTATTTGATTTGATTTGAAATGTGATGTATAGAAGAGAGACCTTCCTACAGAGAGGACTTAAAGCCTCATCTGTGAGGAGATTGACTTATGAATCTTGATTGAAGACCAAGATATGAAGCTGAAACATTGAAAACTAACTCAACTGGGGAGTCTTATCTGTTTTGTACAAAGCCCCAAATTGAGGCTGAGTGATTGGGGAAATTATTTGTATAAAAGCCTGAGAGAATGGTAATGATTGTTGAGGAAATTTGAAAATACTGACTCAATACTGAAGATTTGATTGACTTTTTTGGGGATTTTTATTTATATCTTGTACAAAGCCCATGATGGTGAGGCTAAAAGACTCATTTGTATCCTGTACAAAGCCCATGATGATGAGGCTAAAAGATTTATTATATAGATGACCAATACTTGACTTATGCTTTTAAGAAGCCTGGGGGTCCTTGTATGAAGTCCAAGAGGAGGCTCTGGGGAGTTGAATGAAACTTCCAAAGTCTCCTTGTATGAAGCCCAAGAGGAGGTTGTGGAGAATTGAATGAGACTTCCCAAGTCTCCTTGTATAAAGCCCAAGAGGAGGCTAAATTAGCTGGGTAAAGTCTTTGTATGAAGCCCAAGAAGAGGCTAATGATGCTTGGTTAAGGCCCAAGAGGAGGCCAAATGTACTGGGGAAAAGGTTCCTTTGTACAAGACGGAACTAGTTGTTTGAACTAAGTTGTATTGATTGAAAGGATCATATTGTTTAACCAAATCTAAATCATGGATGACTTAAACGCTAAGAGAAACTTAACAAGATATGCACAAGTATATATACAGATATATGAACAAGTATATAAACAAGTAAGAAATGAATTTTAAAAGGTGGTGGGTCTTACACTCTGATATAGGCCCAAGTGTATTGTGATTGATTGATTTAAGATTGATTGATTAAAATGGATTAGGGTTTTGAGAAATTGAAGAAAGTTTTGAAATGATTTTGGATTTGAAATTGAATTTGAAGATGATTTTGATCTTGAAAATGAGGGGAGAAAGGTTGTTGGGTCTTACACTCTAGATAAAGGCCCATTGAGAGTAGATGCTACGTTTATATTGAGATTGAGAGTTTTGAAAGATTGAAGTTTTGAAAATATGAAGGAGATTTTGAAAATAGAAAGAGGGATGGGAATTACACTCATAGCAGAGGCCAAAATGATGGTAATTGATTGAAAAAGATAATAGGGACTTATACTATAGTAGAGACTCTAACTTATTATGTTTTAAAAAAGAATGTTGGGGTTTATACACAAGGAGAGGCCCAAGATTATCTGAAAACTTTGTGATTTTGAACACTGAAAGGAGGGACTTATACTATAGTAGAGGCCCTAAAAATGCTTATTTATGTACAAAGGGATGAGACTTACACTCTATTAGAGGCCCAAAAGATTGTTATGAAAATAGTGGTCACACCGTGATTTTAAAAAGCACAATGGGACTTATACTATATCAGAGGCCCAGAGATTGGTTTATTTATAGAGAGGGTTGGGTCTCGTAAATAAATCCATTAACCATGTCATGAACAATGATTAAAGTTTATAAAAAGATGTTTTATTCACATGAATATTTGAAATCAAATTGGTTTAAGAAAAATCAAGAAAAGAAATTATTTTTAAAATATTTAAAACAATTTAAAATAATATTTTTAAAAATATATCAAATAAAAAATATTTAAATATGTGAGTGATATTTGTTCAAAAAATCATTTGAAAATAATAAAAATTGAAATTAATTTTTGAAAATAATTAAAATAATTAAAAATTCAAAATTTTGAAAAATGGCGCCAAGGCCATTATCTTCTTCCTCGCGCACCACCATCATCACCATATTTGCAAAACCTCTCTTATCTCCCTCAATTCATAATGAAATTGAACGATGTAAACATGATAGTTGCTCGCTTTTGAACAAGGAACACGATGGTGGTGTTTAATTTCATTTATTTTAAGTGTGGAGGGAGTTATCATGTGATGAAAAGATGAATCCTAAATTTGAAAAAGCTAATATGAAATCCCATACACGAATGATAAATAGAAATTGCTTGAGGGTTAATTGTTGCACCCCAAATTTTGACCCTTTAGATTCTCATTATCATTTTAGGAGCATACTCATAAAATTTCTAACCTTAACCCAGTGCAAGACTGTCTTTGTCAAATTGCAGATGAATCAGGGTTTCGTGCAGTCAAAATCAAAGTTTCAGGGTTTGTGATTAGTCAATGTTTTGGGCTCGTCCAAATAGGAAACAAGGTCAAAGGTATTACATAATGTCAATTGAGAAGCCAATGTGAGGTTGTTACCCCAAAATTCAGAGCAGTACATTTCAGAGCACCCGATTAGGGTTTTGGACTAGTAAAAGTCAACTGTAGTTTGACTTTGATGTTGGAAGATGTTTAGATGGTGGTATTGTGATTCATGAATTTCATATAACTTAATAAAGTTCATCCAAGAAGTTTCAAAGTCTTAGGAGGCCCAGAATGTCAACAGGCGACTCGGTAATCACCGATCGGTCGTACGGTTGACCGAAAAGTCAACTCTCCAAATTTTATGAACTGGACTTCAAGTTGTTAAACAAAGTTGTTCCTTATGTCATATTGGACTTGCATATTAATTTTCATGACCATTGGATCAAGGATGAAGGAGTAAT
Organism: Lathyrus sativus; assembly: GCA_963859935.3. NCBI lineage: Eukaryota > Viridiplantae > Streptophyta > Magnoliopsida > Fabales > Fabaceae > Lathyrus > Lathyrus sativus. The sequence continues at coordinate 684,343,752 of OZ012735.1, read as the reverse complement.
CGAAAAATCGGGAAATTAGGGTTTTGAAAAGGGCTAAACCATAACTCCTTAACCACACATCCAATTGAGTTGATTCAAATCTCATTTAGAAGCTCTTGACAAGTCCTACAAAAGTCCCTAAGTGGTCCATGATCAGAAAATGCATAAATTTGGAGTTATGATCAAAGTCATTTCAAGAGGGGAAAAAGACTTGGGAAAATTTCATTTTTAAGCTCATTTTTTAGCAACTTTGGAGGGTTTTTTGGACAAGTTCCTTTGGTAAATTGAAACTCATAAAAACATGAATGTTTTAGAGCTATGTGAGGGCTTTCTAAAAAGTACTAGCACATCCCAAAATGATTTGTGAGCTGAAAGTTATGGTCATGGCAAGTTGATAGTTTCACACTTTAGTCCCACATTGTCCATTTTGCAAAATACCTTCTTTCATAAAATTTGCCAAATTCAGTTGATCAAACATGTTGTATCTGATATGGGAAGAGTATATAGCATGAGAAACCAAGGAGTTATGCAGAAAAATTCAAAAGAGGAGTTTGTACCATTGCCTTGCAAGTGGGTATGCAAGTTGCACCAAAAGTGAAAAAGTGAAGCATGAGGTGTCAAACCTATTATGAACCAGCCTCACTCCCACACTTCTAGCCTGATATCAACCTCTGAAAATCATCATTTTACTTGACCTTTGAGGATTAGATCTTCAGCCAAGAGAAAACCCTCCAAGGGAGGTTTCTTCCAAAAATATCCAAACTTTTCTTCAAGGTGAAGAAAGCTTCAAATATGCCCCTCTTTTTCATTTCCCTATAAGGAGGCCTTCCTCACTTCATTTTCATCATCAACAACATTCTAAAAAACAGAAAAAACCTCTGCCCTTCCTCTTGCACTCAAAATCACAAAATCACCAAATCTCACTTTTCACTAAAAGCTCAAAAAATCTGTCTTGGCACAAGGGCTGCCAAAATCATTTCTCTACATTCCAACACCCCAACAATCATCCATACACTCTCCAAATATGGTATAGAAGGTGTCTAGACCATTAAACCACCCAAAAACTTCACAAATCAAAAAGTTAATTTCATCACCACACTACTTTGACCAAAAGCTACAAAACTTGCCATATCTTGTTCCATATATTTTCTTGGCATTTCAATCATCCTAACACCTCTCATATGATGTTTCTCAATTGTTAAAAGTGCTAGAAATCATTGGTGGCTTGCATTGCTTCATTTGACATCACACTTGCATTTTGCTTAGAAGTGAAGGAAAGACTCAAGGCAAAAAAAGGAAGATTGAAGTTCTCTGGGTTTCTTGGCTATTCTAGCTTGTTCAACAAGGTCTACAAGAGGTATGTAGCTTGTACACATTGCCTCTTGCATTATTTTTTCATGTCTTTGCATTTTGAGCACTTTGGTGAAATTTGAAACTATGAACTTTTGTTGACTTTCATGATATTTGTTTTTTGTGAATAATGAGATTGTTATGAGTATTATCATGTATGTCTGGTTTGTCCTTGCCAAGTTTCAAACATTAGCATGATGAATTTGTGGCTGTTGCTGTCAAAACAGTTTTGGAAGTAAATTGCTAGCTCATGTTTTTGCTGCTTTCACATAAGTTTGGTGGATTTGTGATGGAATTGATTTCTGGTTGTTTTGTTACATTTATGTTCATGTACACTATCTTTGTTTTGTCTCAATTTAGAACCTTAACATTAGGTAACACTAGCTTTGTTCTTGGGGCTGTTTGATTTCTGTTTGTGGTGAAGTTTGTTGAATAATCACAGGGCTGTTAGTAGAATTGGTCCTTTAGTAAACATGAGATAGTTTGTGCCCTGTTGTTAAGGTTTCAACTGTTTGGATGTGTAGTGTCAATCATGTGTAGGGTATACAGGGGCACATTCTGTCACAGGCTCAAAATGGCTTAGCATTGGAGGTTTGTGTTGTCTTTGCTCCTAGATTAGTTAGTGGTGACTTTGGATTAAGACCACTGATGAGGCAGTTCAATGCCCTTACCTGTGCCTGTTTTCAGGCCGCTTTGTTTGTCACTTTGGAGAAACAACAATTGTGAGCAATTATGAGATATCAGTCCTCGGCTATTTCTGTTTTGGAGGAGGGCTGCTAAAATAAATTTGGAAGATTCATAGCCTGTTTGCATTTGGTTTGTTGGATCATAAAACTGTTGTTTAAAACTTGACCAGGCCCTATCCTACAGGGCTGTGAGGACCTTTTTTCAACTTGTTGACCATCTTGGATTTTCTTGTATCATTGCTGTCATGAGGTAATTAGTGGCAGGTGAGAGTTTTGGTTTTTGGTTAGGGATGAGTGTTGGTAGGGGAGGGTTTTTCTTTTTTGATATCAGTACAGATTCTTAGGGTCTGATAACATTTACTTGGCATACCTAACCCTTGGCTGGTGTAAGGTTTGATGTTGGTCTTGTTTTGGTTCAAAGTTCTGTTTACATCATGCTATTATATGCTTTGTTTTACCTCACTTAGGCTATTGGCAATTCATCATTGCAAAACACCAAATTCCATCTTGTGTTTTATGCCTTTTAAGTCTTGAAGTATAGAACATCATCATCATGCCTTGGATGTAAGAGAACATTCTCAATCAATTATGTGTGCTTGGACTGTGTTTGCTTTTCATTTGCTGTCAAGAAAAATCATAACATGCTGGAAATCATTTTTTGGCATAAGCTATGGAAAGTCAGTTTTTATTACTTTAACATGTTTAAATTCATATTTGAGAAGTGCCTATGTATTCACTTTGGCTTGGTTGTGCATAAAGATGGATTCACATGTTTGCCATAAACACATCAAATTCATTCAAGCAACTCATATGCTATTTTTTGCATGATTTTGATTTTCACCAAAACCACCTTTTGAAAACTTCATATCAATCATTTGGAAACTGTTGGCATAATCATTTGGCTTTGAAACAAACTGTCATGAGCTTCACTCTTTAAAATTCACTTCTTTTCAAAACTTTGCACTTAACATGCTACTTTCATAACCTGTTTGCATCAAGCTTGGATTAAGTGTGGAAATCATTCTTTACCATTCATGTGAGTTGTGTGTTGCTTTGATTTGGATTAAAAAGTTTTGGAATTGGAAATTCACCTCATCATGCATAATGTTCATAATAAGTGTAGCTAAAAAAAACCATTTTTCATAGCAGCTTTAATTTTGGCTTTAAGGGTGATCACACTCATTCAATATCATAAGTATGAGGTGTGTGTATGATTGGATTGGCTTGAAAACACTTTGGGGATGAACTAGACATATTCATGCATATCATTCAGGTTATTTTTGCAATTCACATGTGACTTTTCACCACAGTCCAATTTCAGCCATGAGTTTGAGTTAGATTCATTCATTATCATTCATATGTGGTGTGCACATAATTTTCTTGATTCAAAGCTAGTTGTCATGGATGGTATACCCCAAAATGCATTTTTAAACAAAATTACCACTTGACATGTCACTTCCCCAAACTGTTAGCATTTAGCCTGGTTTAAGTGTTAGAATTTTTCATCATCATTTATGTGAGCTGTGTGTATACTTGGTTTAGATTAAAAATGATTGGATTGAGTTGTTCATAGCAAATGCATACCACTTGTTCAAAACACATCATTTCAAATAAAACTGCATCTTGACATGTCTTTTCCATATCTGTTTGTCTTGAGTCTGATTTAGGGGCTAGGATTGTTCATTACCATATATGTGAACTGTGTGTTGCCTTGGTGTGGCTTAAAAATGTTTGGAACAAGTTGTAATTGTCAAAATGCATCTCATAACATCAAAATGCAGCTGTATTAGAATTTTTCAAAAGGAAAAGAATTTTGAAAATCTAACACCACTATCATGTTCCTCATGTTTTTCTGGTTGAGATGCATATAAAGTTTGTCTCATTTGGATAAGAAACGAGAAAGTTATGCGTCAAAACGTAAATCACTTTTGAGTGTGTTGTTTTTGCCCAGCCTGGTTTGCAAGTTACCCTTATTAATTAAAGGGGTGGCATCAATCAACGGATGTATAGCCACCCCAGTGGTAAGAAACTTATGCCAAGCGCCCCTTTCAAGCCATGATCTTGAGTTTGACCCCTGAGGAGGGCAACTCTTTTGGCATTTTTTCCATTTTTTCACTCAAACTTTGAAAATTCATAACTCTCTCGATTTTAATCTTTTTTCACCCGTTATTTTTTCATTGTGTTCCTCTTAATGTGTACTTTCATATCATATTTTTTATTTTCATGTTTGACAAGTTTTTCATCTCTTTTGACTGCGTACAAGTTGCGTACTTTCTGTATTCGTTCTGATAGATGCAGATGGATTTTCTCTTGATGTGCTTGTGATTTTTTGTGATGTTTGTTTGCATTATCATCCTTAAATGTTTGTTAACATGTTAAAGATTCATTTTTGGTTGTTACCATGTCCATGTTACTTTATCTGTTAAAGTTATTTAACTTGATCTGTCGTCATAGTTCCTGTTAATTCGTCTGCTTTGATTGTCATCAATGCGCTTTCATCTTTATCATTCCATATGATGGTTGTCACCATGAATATGCCTTTATCATGTTATTAATTTTTTTGTTGTTTTCTTTCCCCATGTAATGAAGCTTGTTAGCTTTCATCCAGTTGCCTCTCCTGTATACTTCCAAAGGAAAGTCTGTCCGTTTAACTCTTATGTTATGGATAATTCATTCACCCATTCCCTCGACTTTGTTAAGTCATTTTAACCTTAGTCTAGAAATCCTTAGACTTTGCTCTAAGTCTAAAAGACCCACCTGTACTAGGAGTGTTCTTCAACTAGAACCCTAGGAAAGAGTTCGTCAACTCTGTGTAAGAATCATCGTCATGATTTCTTACTTCCCCTTTTGAATATTACAACTTAGATTAGGGAGTTTTGTCAGACTCCACACAAACATTGTCATGTTTGTTCCCCTTTGAACCTTGATCATAATCAAGTGTTCTTTATCCCTTGTGAGGTGAACTACGATTGCTCTGATTCTATCCTAGTTAGGATACGTAGGCAGAAGACGCGACGTCTTTGCGAGCAAACTTAGTGTATATAACTTTAGGTTTCAACTTATATCTTTTCCCAATCCACCGTACATTTTCACAAACTTAGCAAGCAATCAAACAAAAGGTTCCTGTAGAGTACTACAGATGCTTAGGGTGCTAACACCTTCCCTAGGTATAACCAACCCCCGATCCCCGAATCTCTTAAAGCGTTGCCGTTACATCGCGAAAAAGGTTTTTCTTTCTTTAGAACTTTCCTTTAGATAAAATAAAGTTTGGTTGTAAAAGAAATAAGGTTCAAGTTAATTTAATAGCTTGATATCCAATTTTCACCGCAACATTAATAATCTATGAGCATCTAGAAACATGTTGGTATCTTGAAATAACATTTATGATGCATGATTCATGGAGATTGAAAAGTTCAGGCTTACCATGCAAGAGGAATTTGAATCCTCAGTTGTAGGTGTTACATAAGTGTTTTGATGATCTGGATAGCTTTCCTAGACCTCAAGGAGTGTCTTGATGTGATTGGAATGGATTGAAACCTTTTGGATTGATGAGCTCAAATCCAACTGCGACTTGCTTGGGATGAACTATGATCTTGATGAATTTGATGTTACATATGATGTTTAAGTGTTTCGATCACTTATACATGATGTACGTGAAGTGTTTGGATCATTTTTTGGATGGAATTGCTCTGGTTTGAGAAATTCAATTTCTCCCTCACTTGGAAGTTTGAAACTTGGAAAAAAATTAATTTTTCAAAAAACAAGGATTGAAGTTGTTTTGGTGTGTTTCAATTGATCAGAAATGTCCTTTGTTTATAAGTGAATGGATTTGTATTGGAGGAATAGTGTTGGCTCGAAGATTGGCTTTGATTCAATGGCTTTGGCAAGTGTATCATTACCCCTAATGCAAGGTACATCAATGCTTTCAAATAGCTCAGCTACTAATTGACCAATTTCACATTCCTCAAAAGTTATTATTGTTGTTTATGCAGACATTTTGACTAAGAAGAGTGGTATCTTTGAATGTGCACTATTGCACATAAATGCCATTTGAATTCAAGGCATAAAGTGACAAAATCCATCATTTCATTTGAGATATCTCTTGAATCTTTGGCCTAACTTTGCGGGTTTCTTATGATTCATCAAATTCTCATTGAATTGGCTTGGCATAGTGATCATTGTACTTGACTCCAAAATCGTGGCTAGTAAGAAATTACCAAAATTGTCTTGCAAAACAGTTGCAGCAAGGTGTCTTGCAACCTTCATAGCTTTTTGCTCAAGTGGAGTTAATCGATGTTCTTGTACAGTTTGGAAAGATGGCATGATGTTCTACAACATTGATGTTCATAGATTGCATTGATTCAAATTGGATCATGGGGAAAAATCCCTCCATATTTTGATGTTTTGGCTGATTTTACCTTAGGCAGAACGTGCCTAAGTGTTGAAGTTCATTTCTTATTTTTTTGATTTTGATCACTTCATAACTTGATATCCATGAAGTTTTTGGATATGGTTCATATTGGAAACTTTGTAGTATGTGATTAGATTTATCATTTAAGCTTTGGAACATAAAATTTGGTTGCTTGGATCACAAGTTATGGCCTTTAGAAGTTGGGTACTTGAACACTTTTTTTCGTAACTTAGAGAAATTTTCAATTTCTTCAACTTTGTCCCTTTTACAAGTAACCTTGAATTCTTGATCAAATATTGTTCAAATGCATCAATGGATCATGTTTTCTTGTATAATGGTTCATGATGAACATTTTTGGCCAAAAAGTCAAACTTTGACTTTGGGTCTCAAATGAATTTTGTGCAGAGAAACCCTAATTCTTGAATTTTGATAGATGCATCCACTGAGGCTATTTTGAAATTATGAATGGAATCTTGAGGTTATTTTGAGCTCCTTGAATCATTTATTGAGGTATTGTATCATGCCTAGGTGAAAATTTCCCTCTGGAGGCCTTGGTCGACCAAAACCCTAATTTGGTGATACAGGTGATCTTGAGGCTTGATCAACTTGAAATGATGCAATCTTGTGCTTGATTCTTGATTTTGAGGATATCTTGACCTCCATGGATGATTTAGGGACTTGATAAGTTGAATATAATTCCAATTCTTGATTGATCCTTTTGCACGAATCCTCTGTAGGGCTTAAAAACCGTAATTCTTGGTCAAGGTGAACACTCAACAATCTTTGAGAGAATTAGTGATGCATAAAGGTACATCCATATTGTAGTGATGATTTGCACAATGGTGTGAAATGTTATGGTCAAAATTTAGGGTATGACACATGGTGTGAAGCATGATTCAAGGTTTCTTTGTACAAATTATTAGACTTTTCAAAGTGATTCAAGGATTCAAGATGGTATATGAAGTATAATGATTCATTTGCAAAAAGTCAACAAAATGCTCAAAGTCAAAGTTTGACTTATAGGTTTTTTGGCCCACCTTGGACATTTCAAGTCAAATTTTAAGAGGTTGGAGAATTTGGATGAGTTTCATCAAGTGGAATCATAAAAAATCAAGAGAAATCGAGGAAAGTGTAAAATTAGTGAAGTTGAAATACTTTATAAGTGTCAAAATTCATGTTCATATGGTCAACTTTCCAAGGTCATTGTGACTGATTCAAAATCCAATATTGGTAAATAAAGGCTGTAATTGAATCTTGCATTTTATACTACATGATGGTGGAAATTTTGAGTTTAATAACAATTTCTTAGTGGAAGTTCAATAGAAATTTCTAAGTGGAAGATAATTGGACCTAAGTGGAGGCTTCAACCTTGTGGAAAATGGAAAACACTTATAATTTTTTCTAAGTTTCAGGTCAGTTTGAGGCCATGAGTTTGCACTAAGATATCTGAGCCTATAAATATTTTCTCAAGATGGTCCTAACACCAAAGTTGTACCTTGCCATGAGGTATTTCTAATGGTACCAAATTTGTACCAATTGAGCCATTGTTCATCTAGATGAACAAGCACAAAAACCAATACTTGTCCAAATTTTAATGAGCCCACATCAAATTTTGTTCACCAAGCAATCTCAAATAGATTTAAGTAGATTTGGCCATTTGAATACAAGTGTATACTCGGGTTACATGAACATCCATCATGCCATGATCACATCCATATTTCTTCCAATCAAGATATCCATTCAAGCTGGTTCCATTTGATTTTGATCCACATCATGGCCTAGTTTTTAAAGCAACAAGAAATGGCCCAAATGATGGAGAGTTGAGTCCATGAGCAAGCTGTAATTTGCATGAAAAATCACTTTGCACAAGCAAGTTCAGAAAAGACAAACTGACATAATCTTATAGATTTTAGCCAGCTCATCATTCCTAATCATTTCCAAATGATTTGCAATCATTTTCCGCTGAAAGAATGTGTGAAATTGAGATCTAACTGCCAAATGCTGAGCTGGAAAAGTTAGTTATGGAAAGGGAGGTCACACGTCCAAATTCACTCCAAATCTAATCCATTTCACTCTCACCTTCACTCTACATCATCACTGTATAAATAGAGAGCTCTTCCATTGCAATTGTCAAGCTCAGGTAGCCAAAGTCATTTTGTCCAAATCGTGTTCAAAGTACTCTAAAACTCGATTTTGTCGAGGAGATTCGTGAAGATACAAGTCCAATTCTTAGACCATATCAAGAGTGTTACATCCATTGAAGCTAACACAACAAAGATTGAGGCAGATGGAGCACTCTAGAGGAAGAACAAATTTCATCTTTAGGCACCTCTGAGCAACTTTGAAGAGGTAAAATTCTTCACCATTTCGAACAATTCTTGATACTGTGTTGTGCATAATGACATGCAGATCATTAACCTTAAGTTTATGTGCGTGTATGTTGCATAATCAACATTTTATTTTGATTCTCATGATTAGGGTTCTTGAGCCATTCCTCGAAATTCTTTGAAATTTGGAGATATTTACGAAATCTAATGGTGTGAATTGCTTCCTTTTGTAATTACGATTCGAATGAGTGCTTATTTGTGAATTTCTGTGGAGTTTCCATGGAGTCACAATTTGAGGTATCACGAGGAAGAAGAACATGAACTCTGATGTGTTCTTCACGCTTTCATGTTGTTAATCCCTCCTTTTTTAAATTAATTTGAACTTATCCTATAATGTTGTACCACATGTCATGATTAGCCGGTGTTAATTATGATTAGGCCTTATGTTCAGGCACTAACATGAAGGGATGTGGTTCTAAGAAACACAGACTTTGATCTTGATTACTTAACTAGTCATGTTGATTTCATGGTGTGTATTTTATCTTGAATTATGCTATGTGTGCCATGTGATCTTGATCTAACAGCCGTGCATGCGTAGGTGTATTTTATGGACCCTTCTTGGTTGTAGGATTTAAAAGAGAGCATTGGGCCCCGGCTTCATGGGCCTTAGCAATTTACTTCACTCCATCCCCTTTTTTTTGCTAACTGATTTTTTTACGGGCCTAGACTCATTATTGATTTGTGGACCCCTGAGATACTCTATAGACATCCAAAATCTATTTCTTTATTTTTTTTTGCTTTTTTTCTTTATTTCAATGTGCTTCAAATTTAATCCTCTTGACTTCTAATTGGTTCATTTCCTGCTTGGAAATTATTTTGACCATTTTGACAATATTCAGATGCTCTTTACACTTCATTTCCAATTTGTTTTAATAAGTGTTTGATGATGACACCTTGATGTACACTTGTGAATGATACTTGATGCTTGTCTTTGCTATATTACTTGATTTTTTTGGGTGCCTTCACATGCTCTCTTAGGAGTCCTTTGATTCAATTTACTTAAATTGTCTAATTTGATTAAATTGAATTAGAGGTAGAGTTTAGGATTTCAATCCAAGCATGATGACATTAGGGTAGAATATCCCTTCATCCTCAACCATAGGTCCTTCTTGCATGATCACATTAGGGTAGATTTTCTGTTTAACCTCAACCATAGGATCATTTTTGCATGATAACATTTAGGACCAAGTTCCCCTGGATTTTTGCATTGCATCTTAAAACAAAAATCTCTTCTCGAATCAAAATCCAAAAACACTTAATAAATACGATGTGTATAATACGATACAAGCCTTAAGTACATGGGAAAATATGTGCGGGAGCTTTCTTTACCTCTTCTTTGAGTATTTTGTACGTGAGACGTTTGGATCATTTGTACAAAATATTTTCTCCTATTGTCATAGACTTTAGTACAATACGCGTCTCAATATATTTTCAAAATCTTAAAGAAAAACACTTCAACAAATGAAAATCATTTTCCTTCGGGATTTTCTCTTTAACATTTTCAGAAAGGGAATTTTATTTCCATTCTATCGCAATACAGGTAACACATAAGTCTCCACACAACGAGCGGAAACACCTAACTGCTAGAATGCAAACTTAGCATTATCCACAAAAACACCCAACAGAGCAAACTTTTTCAACAAGAACTACAGATTTCTGATTCCTCTGGGATACGTAGGCACTAGGTTGCAAAACTCAGACGAACTTAATAATAAAAACCTTTTATTTTTCCCTAATCAATTCATTTGTGAATTCCCTTAGCAAGTAAGCTTTAGATATACACACCCTTTGATTAGAACAACAAGAGTGGATCCTGTTGAGTACAATGTATGTGAGGGGTGTGTCGCATTGCTGCGAAGAGGGGCCGACAAAGACAGAAGAGTCGCCACCGTTCATTATTTATCCCAAAGAGAGGGAAAGGAAATGATCAGAGAAAACCTACTAAAAAAAGGGAGAAGACAGGTCATCACAACCAAATCTTGGGTTCGGGAGTCGGTTATGCAAGGGGAAGGTATGAGCATCCCTCACGTCCGCTGTACTCAACAGGATCCACACTTGTATAGTCTATGGGTGAAAACAAACTATCTAAGGCTTCTGCTAAACATGAAGAACAGAAAGAACTGACTCGATAGAGCATCACTGCTCTATGCCTACGTATTCCCTCATGCAATAGGAAAGTCAGAGTCAACGTAGTTCGGGAAACTACGGGGGAGGTTGCTCACCAAGACATCGCGTCTCGTGCCTACGTATCCTCATCTGGTATGAGAAATCAGAGAAAAACGTAGTTTAGGCTAACTACGGGAAAACAGGGTGTTCTCGATCGCACGGGGGCGAGAGAAGAGGTTCGGTAGACGATGCTAGCGTACACGTTCTAGTAGTTAGGTGTATTGCTGCTCAACCATTGGAGACTTAAGCGTTACATGTTTGTAGTAGAACGGACGTAGCATGACTTGAGTCAAAAGGTATGGTCGACTAAAGGTTTAGAACAACAGGTTGGTCTCGATTGCACTAGGGCAAGAGAAAGGGAGATAAGTCATTAGCGGGAAAGTCTCGATCGCACTAGGGTGAGAGAAAAGAGAAATTAGTTGTTAGTGTGTGTAATACCCCAAATTTTGCCCCGAGATTATTAGGTTCATTTCACTCCACCTTTGCATTACTTCTAACTAATCACTAACAGGTTTGTGTAGTTTGCTGATTTTGCAGAAAAGATCACATTGGTTGCTCTTTGACTAACGAAGGGTAAAATGGTCATTTAGTTGCAGCCTGCTGACAATTTATGAGGCTGAGGGTGTTAAGTGGAAGAGTTTAATCGTGGAGGATTTGAGCCGGGTGGTTTAAATCAGTTCAATTTGTTTGGATGAAGCTAGTTGGAAAAGAGGAGTCATTTGAGTTAATCGGACAGATGGGATTTATTCTGGTAAGGTTGTCTATTTAAATTGCCGGAAGGATTAATCGAAAGTTGTAGCGGAGACGAGATTTAATTGGATGAATTTTGAATTAATGGAAAAACAGAATTTTTATTTATGTTTTCATTTCATTTTAATATATATAATATTTATGTTTTCATTCCATTTTTTATCAAAAGAAAAATATTAAGTTTTATTTCTTTCAAATGTTTTTCATTTCATTTCATATCAAAAGAAAAATAAAATAATAATTTCATTCCATTTTTTTATATAATGTTTTATTTCATTTTAAATAAAAAAAATATTTCATTAAGCCAAAAATAAATAACTTTATTATAATGTCAAAAAAAAATATTATTAAAATTATTTCATTTTAATATCAAAATTTTTATGGCATTATAATATCAATAGTTTTATATCATCAATTTTATATCAATAATAATATTTTTGTTTGTTTCATTACAATATCTAAAGAATAAAGAATTCTATTATAAAATTAAAAAATAATAGTTATTTCTTTACAAAAAAAATAAATAAAATTACAAAAATAATAAATTACATTTTTCCTAAAAAAATATTTCTTAAGCTGTTCCGATTTTTCTTCGTCCCGATTCCGACTTTTCCGATCACCTCTTTCGAACCTGTAAAAATAAGCAAACAAACAAGATCTTATCGGTTAGAGTTTTTCCGACACCCTCAGAGCAGTCTCATCATCGGGCGTGTCGGAAGGGTAACGGATTTCTCCGAAACCAACTCCCGACTCGATTCGCAACCAAAGGCAAAAATCAAGCATAATCCTGTTCATTCAGGCAACCGAGAGAGAGAGAGAGAGAGAGAGAGAGAGAGAGAGAGAGAGAGAGAGAGAGAGAGAGAGAGAGAGAGAGAGAAAGTGCTTCCAGAAAAGTGATTTTCAAAAGTGCTTCTTGGAAAAACACTTATTTAAAAAAGTGATTTTTTTCAAAAAATTGGTTTGCCAAACATGGCCTTAACAGCAATTTTCCGAAAATCCTCAGTCAACGGATCGTGACAATCATAACAACAAATCTGCACCAAATCCGCAAGAACAGTCATAAAAATCATAACAACAAACTCGGTCTTGGTCAAGCCAAGATTTCTCGCAACAACAACACAATAGTAGCATCACGCAACAACAACAAATTCGCCATCCAACGGCATCAAAGTTCAAAGATCCGTCAAAAGCGTAACAAATCTCCACCAAATCCGCAAAATAAAGAACAAAGCCCACAATCACAATTATATAAAATCATCCAACAGAGTTTCAGAAAGGGGGAAAACCCTAAGAACGAACGAAAACGGCAGCGATTCATCCACCATCAGATCCAAAAACCCTAAGCAAAAAGGTACCGGTGGCGCAACCTAAAGAGGGGATTCAGAGAATCCGGAGATTCATCATCATCATCCACGAAAAAGATCAAGAACAAAAGACCTCCAGATCATCAAACCCTAGATCAGAAAGTGGGGTTCATCATATAAAGAGAGGAAAACATCAAGAACCGAACAAGGGGCATCCAGCTTCGATCACCAACGGTGGCCGTTTTCGTCATCGCCATCAAATAGAGGCGCCGTCGCCAAACGGACCACCGTCGCCCTCGAATTTCGTCTCCCTCGCTCAAGGACTCGCGGAACCCCCACTTGCCTCAGGTTACGACATCACCGGCCACCGACTACCTCATCGCGCGCCGCCCCGTCATCGCGTCACCCAACCACTTCCAACCTCTCAAGGTGAGCAATTCTTCACATCAAATGACAGTTTTCTCTCTGTGTTTTTTTATATAGGTGGAGCAAGTTGAAATAGAGGAAAGAAGTCACAAGGAACGACATCTAGCTTCGGAGGTGCAAACATGGCCGCCGACCCTAACGAAGAAGAAGAGGGGAGCTAAATGACAAAAACCCTAAATAACATTGTAAACCAAGTTGTCCGCCACCTCTCCCTTTTTTGATGTTTTTTTTTTCTTTTTGTTTTATATATTTATTTATTTATTTTATTAGTTATTTTATTATTTCATTATGTTAGTAGTTTAGGGTTTATCATAATAATAACTAATGTAGTTTTGTGGTTAATTAGTTAGGTTTTTTAATTTATAACCTTTTCATTAAGAATAAAAGATTTTTTTTAAAAAAACATTAAAATTAAAACATTTTAACATTAGAATTCATACATTTTTTTACATTAAAATTAAAACCTTTTTTAACATTAAAAGTAAAACATATTTAATTACAACAAAAATCAAAACAAAATTTTTCCATCAAAAATCTTAAAATTAAAACAAATTTCTCTAATAAAATTAAAGAAAAATGAAAATAGTTTCTCCTTTCAAAATGCAAAAATTAAAGCTTCCTTTAAATAAAAATTCAAAATTAGAACTCTGGTTTTAGCCGTCTCCATTTCTGTCTAACCCTCATTATCTTGTTCGTTTCAGCTTATTAGTCCTTCATTTATTTGTATTGCCATTGTTTCAATTGTAATCGTGTGAGGCCATCAGCGCAGTTATTTATTCCTGTTATGTTATTTTTGGCTTGTGATTTATGCGATTCCATCGTCGCAGTTATTTATTCTTATTTTTAATTTTGGGATTTGTAATTTACGCGAGTGATCGTCGCGATGCTTTTGCTTTACCGCTTTTCTTACTTTCGTACTTTAACTCTACCATATGATAACTCTTCGTTATTTGCATCGTTTACCGTTAGCGTCCTTCCGAAGGATTAGATCTAGTAGTTTGACCACCGAGTCAATAGCCTTACCCTTTGAATCTTTCAAACCCTAATTAGCCTAGGTATCCCTCCGTGGACGAAAATACCATTTACCCTAGCATTAGGTTAAAGAGTCTCCACACTCCGTTTTAGGTTTTGCCGCCGTGGATTACCTCTTTAACCCTAATTTAAATTAACAATTTCAATGTAGAAATAGGAGTCTCAGAACTCCACGTAAGCGCTTCCTTAAGAACGCTTATTCCCCCATGAAACCTTGACCATAGTCAAGAAGTTTCTAACCTCCCTTTCAAGGGGAACTATGATTACTCTGAGTCCATTCCCTACCCAGGATACGTAGGCATAAGATGCGAATCTTGCCGAGTAAACTTAGGACTAACCCTTAGGTCTTTCAGTCACTCTTAACCCTTAGCTCAGTATATATCTTCAAGCAAATAATTAAAGCAAATAGTAAACAATAAACAAAAGGTTCCTATAGAATACTACAGAAGTTTAGGGTGCTAGTACCTTCCCTAAGTTTAACCAACCCCTTACCTAGATCTCTCCATGCATTATGTTTACGATGCAAAATTAGGTTTTCCCTCTTTTGACCTTTTCCTTCAAATAAATGAAAGAGTGGTTGTGAACTAAAGATGCGATTAAAATTAATTAATAATTGGATCTCATATTCTAACCGCAATAGTGTGCTCGCCAAGACATCGCGTCTTGTGCCTATATATTCTCATCTGACATGAGAAATCAGAGCAGCTGTAGTTCAGCCTGACACGACCACTGGTTGGTTCAAGTGTTTTAACTAAGTAGGGTTAAATAGTGGTTCCAGCAGTTAGGGACGATGTCTGTTTGCGGTAGAGCCAAGACTTAACACACTCTTTCTGAAAATGATTTTCAATTAATCCCAAAGAATAAAAAAAAGGTTTGATGTTTTTGTTTTGTGTTTTTTAAGCAAGAAGTGAATTGAGTTAAGTTTGTAACTCATGTTGCACTAAAGACTATGACTTGAGAGCGAATGCGTCGCATATCGCCCAAAGGGCATACGCTAAACACTCTAGACAGATTGAGAGGAGGCCCCCCAAATATCATTCCTCAAGTACTTAAGGCTCATAGCGTACAACATTTATTATCCTTTATTAGATGTTTTGAAGTTTTTAGGAGATGAGAAGAGAAAGACACAGACTAAGGGGAAACTGAACCCTAATGTTATCAGGCACCATGCTCCTAAAGTTGAGATCAAAAGGGCAAAGACCTATCCTAATGTTATCATACAAAGGATTGAACACCTAAAGTCTCTCCTACTCCCATCTTAAATAGAGGGACTAGGAATCCTAAGGGGATCATGGCAAAAACCAAGTAAACAATAGATAATTCAATCATAGATGAAGTGGAAAATGGAAAGGACTTGACTTAAACAAGTCAAAAGCAATGAAAACATGAGATGTGAGATGCAAATAAGCATACAAGACTCAAATGATGCAACAAAGATGAAGCAAAAGGTTCAAACAAAAGGACTTAAATAAGTAAAAAAGAGTGAGATGAAATAGGAGAAGTTACAACTCCTACAACCATTCAAACATCAATCACTAAAACCAAAGTAAAACACAAAGCAAGACAAAAAGGCCATGATCAAAAAAGAGGGTGGGAGAAATAGGCTTGGGCAGCAAGCAACATGCAAAACATCTCAACCAAACCAACTAAGTTGACCATGTAAAAGAAAGGAGCAAGACAATGCAAGAGGAAGAGCATAACTCAAGGCAAACTCAAAGTATGAATGTGAACACCAAATTACCTTGAATGATGATCAAACCTCAAATGGCAGGAATGCCTAACTTCTAGGTAACTTATGAAACAAGTTAAACAAATGTATGACCTAACAAATGGAAATCCAGCACCTTGATCAAGTTATAAACAAGTAACAACATTCACAAGATGCACATGGGATCATTAGAAATCATTTCCCAAAGAAACTAGGTCAAGCTATATTATATGAACACCTTCAAAAGTGACTTGACTTGAAAGGTTCACTAAAAATGGAAGGAATGTTCAATAAATGTCAAATAAATTACACAAAGTAGCTAAAACCAAACACAAACAGAAGCCAAAGTTTCAAAGTGAAAATCACCTCAAGGCATCACCAAACAATTCCATTGTTAAGGGTGTTCCACCTTATCGACAGTTTATCGAGGGGCATTAAAAGTCAACTCAAAATCAACCCTAAATTGATCAAACATGGACCAAAATCATCCTCAAGAGTGCCTTAATCCCTTACCTAGGTGAGGGAGAGGCCATGGTCATTGGAGATTTAAATTGGAGGTCTAAAAGATCAAGACATCACAAGGTACACACCATAAAAACCTCTTAAATGTAAATTCCAAATAAAAATCAAAAATAAAATAAAATCAGGAATAAAAAACATGAAAAATTAAATAACATGCCAAGGTCCAAGAAAATATGTTTTGTAAAATTTTTGGATGAACAGAGCCATTTTTAATAAAATAAAATGAAAACAACAATTAAAAAATAAAATAAAATAAATGCACATGGGTTGGGGGTGTAGTAGCAAAATAATAATGAACTGAAACTCAGTTTAAAAAGAAAACGGGCCAAAGACGGGGTGTGCAGATAGCAAAGAAAACTAAGCCCAGACTAAGTTCAGATGCCATGTTTGCATCTCATTAATGGACGTGGAGATGACTCACACATACGGGTGAATGGGAACAAGACAACACAAAATTTGAAATTCAAATGAGGGCACCAAAGGCCACCTCAGCTTCTTCTCCCTCTCAGACGCCGGAACCCTACTTCTGGTCGTCTTCTCCAGCAACACGCCACCGGAGCAAGATCAAACATGCCCAGAAATGGAAAACCAAGACACCCCTTTACTCAGAATCTTAAGGGAATCTCAAATCCAAGCTCATATTTTAAAAGTAAGGTCGTTTTCATGGTGAATCGAGGGTAAACAGTTGGAACACCAAAAATCAAAACTTCACAAAACTCAATCAAAATGGTGTGAAAACATTGCCTACTTGAGTAGGACTTCAGATGTACTCAGCATGCTCCTATTTAGTGCCTAAAATGATGGGAAAAAGTTCAAGAAAATACCTAGTGGAGTATGTCCACTGCTTCTTCTATGCATGCTGAAACACCACCAAAGGATGCAGAAAGACTACTTGAAGCTTGTAGGAGCTCGAGCTAAGCTTGAATGGCCTTGAATCTCCTTTAATCTCTCAAACCAATTTAAACAGGTATGAACCGAAGGACTCACAGTTGGCTTTTCTTGCAAACAGATGATAGGAGGGTTATGGTGAAGATGATTTGAGAAGAAACTTGATGAAATGCTCAAAGGGTTGTGTGTTTCGAAGGAAAAATCAGAGAGAATAAAAAATGGATAGGTTTGGTTTTCACACAAATGGAAGCTCTCCTTTTCTAGGGTTTTTCCTTTAGCTTATATATGAAGTAAAAGTGAGGTTGGGGACTTTGACTGTGGTGAAAAACCAATGGAGTAGATGTTATGATCAAATGGAAAATTTTGACTCAATGGTTGAAGATGAACCATGCACGGGTTACTTGGAAATTGTGGCTATTTTGCTTTAGTGGAATGAGAAGAGCAGAAGGAATGTGCAAGGGCCAGAGTAGTGGCTGCTTGTCCTTTCCTTCTTTGGGCAAGAATTTTTAAAATCACTCCATTATAGTACATGCTTTGTTGGTCTTGTTTTCGCAATGTTTGGAGTGCACAATTTGTTATTTCATGCGCATGACTTGGAAATGAGGCAATGCTGCAAGACTGATTTGAGAAACATGCCAAAATCAATTATGGATCATGCCTTGAAATGTTTTCTAAACCAACAACTTTGAACTATAATAGTTTGATGCACAAGGCTCCTATTCATTGGAATTTTGGCTCAAATGAAAGATTGCATGGCAAGGAACAATTTTGATGTTGAAGAAATCTTGGTTTGCAACTTGGAAGATTATGGAAATTGAGCTTTAAGATCATGACATGAAATCTGCCTTGAAGTAACTTAGAAAAATTCTAAGTTATGAGTTTTGGTTCACTTGAAACCCTAATTTTGGACCTCCATAACTTGAGCTTTAAGCATCACATGAGAGACTTCTAGTAATGGATGGAAAGGTTGGAAAAAGACCTAAAACTCTCATGAGGGACAAAACTTCATTTGACAACAAGAACTTGATGAAAACTGGCTTGGAAAGTTGGTCCAAAAATCTGTCAAACTTGCTAACTTTGAGGTCATTGAAAACCCTAACTTTCAAACATCATAACTTGAGCTTCAAACATCACATGATGATGAATTGGTACTTAAAAGAAAGCTCAGAATATGAGGAACATGTTTGATGTTGGACAAAAGTTCATTTGAAACCTTGACCATGAAGAAAAATGGCTTGGAAAGTGGCTGGTTTACACATGAGACTTTCCATAAATGGAAAGTTTCTAAAACCCTAATTTTCCCATAATTGCTGGTTTACACATGAAACTTCTTGATTTTTCATGATCCCCTTGACATTTATTGGTCAAATTTCACCCATTAGCCATATTGAAGTTGAGGATCATGATTTTGAACTTAAAAAGTCAGGAGTTGACTTTTTCACTGCACAATTAACTTTTCTCCCCAAATCTCTTGATTTGCAATTGACTGACCAATTGGAGCTCTTCTGGTTGAAATTGATGATCAATTTTCTACCTCTAGACACCTTGGGACATATGAAAGATCATGGAAACAAGTTTTGCTCCAAGAAATAAGTCTAAATTGATTATCTGAGAAGCCCTAAATTCATGCCCTTTGTCTAGGCCCTTTTGCAGATGAATTGAATGACCATTCCAAATCCACAATAGCCTCTAAGGTACTCAACAAATATCTAACTCATGCTTACACCAATAATAGAGCCTCATGAACTCCTAAAAAATCCTCTAGTGGTTCTCAGACAAGGAGCTATAACACACCTCTCCTCTCAAGAAGCTTTGATAACTTCATAATGATACCACACACTTAATGACCTCTACCAATGCCTTTGCTTGCAGTTTAAGCCAATAAGATTTTCCTCTTGGATGGCACACAAATAATCACTTGATCCCCTGTAAGAACAATGCTATGCAAATGCAAGATGCTAAAATGGAAATGAAACATAAGCCAAGTACAAGAAATTGTTGGTCAAATTTTGGGGTACAACAAGGTGCTAACACCTTCCTCTTGTGTAATCGACTCTCGAACCCCGAATTTGGTTGTGAGACCATGCTCTCTACCTTTTGATGTTTTCTCAATGTTTTCCTTTTCTCATTGGGATAAATAAAGTTTGATGGCGACTATGTGTCTTTGCCGATTGATTTTCAGGTAGCGACAACTGGTGACCTTGCTAGGGACTCTGGTTTCCTATGTGAGTCAGTCCTAGCTCTTGCCTATTTTCTCTTCTCTACGTGTTTATCTTTATGTGTTTTTTGCTTACTTATTTGCATTTCCTTGCATTTTATTTTGGCTATTCATATTATTCTGGATATTGTTGTGCTTTGGGGATGGGTTGTTACTAAGAGGTGAGCCCACTACCCAGGCTTGAGTATACACACAGGATTATAATGGAATTGTGTTGACTTACGTAATGTTTAATACGTATATTTGGCATGAGACCCATATTTAGACGAGGTTTTTTTAAGGATACATTGTCCTGCATGTTATACAGTAGACAGAGTGTTTGCATAGAGAACTCAAGACTCTGGAGAACTTACTTTAGAAATCAGTGGAGGCCTCCTTGAGGGGTAATAATGCCAAACAAGGAAATTATGAACGTATTATTATTTCTCGACCTAAGATCCCAATAAGTCGAGGACCATTAGAAACCTCTACTCATGACTACAACTCGCATGTGTGAGGGGATGGGTTTTTTGCAGGAAACCTGGACCTTCAACCTACCCGGTTTTCTGGTTTTCTTATAGAGGCAAACATTTGAATCTGTTATGTTTAACCTATCCAGTTATCAGTACAACACATATCCAAAATTTATGGAAGCCTTGATCCCATGTCTTTGCATTCATATCATCATACCATAGTTGCATTTTAACACACTTGTTTCTTCATTTCCAGGGATTTTATCTTATCTTTGATTCTTATTGCCGAAGCTCCTTTACAGATGGACACTGGTAGAAAGCACACCATCAACTACAATTTTCAGTCACGTAATTTGAGTTCACTTCATAATTTGGTTTCTAGTGCTACCCCAGAAAATTTGGAAGATTTCAAGAAGGATTATGGGAAGATTCTCAGTATGCTTCACACAGTCACAACTTATGAGAAGAGGGCAATTCATTCTTTGCTTTAGTTTTATGATCCTCCACTGAGATGCTTCATATTCCGAGACTATCAGCTAGCTCATACCTTGGAGGAATTTTCTCTCATCTAAGGGATTCCGGTAAAAGATCGGGTGTCGTTCCACAATTCTATGGAGGTTCCCGAGTCTTATGACATTGTTGCTGCTCTTTATTTGAGGAAATATGTGGTGGAAGCCAACCTTAAGTTTAAGCTAGGCCTATCTGGGTTTCATTTGAGTTTCCTAGTAAGTGAAGCCAAGGTGTATGCTGATGATTGCAATTGGAGTACTTTGAATGCCATCCTTGCTCTTTACATCTATGGGATTGCTCTCTTTCCTAATGTAGCAGACTTTGTGGATATGAATGCCATTCATCTTTTTATGATGAAGAATCAAATTCCTACTCTTCTTGGCGACACTTACCACTCTGTGCATACTAGGAAAGAGAACAAGAGAGGTGGACTTGTTATTTGTTGTGCCCCACTTATCTATAAGTGGTTTTCGATTCATCTCCCTCATGTTGGTACATTTGTAGATACCAAGGATTATTTGAAGTGGTCAGAAAAGTTAATGGGTCTTGCTGCTAAGGATATCATTTGGTTTGATAGAAGATTGCTTGGTGTTGAGATGATTTAAAGTTGTGGAGAATTTCCCAATGTAACTCTTATAGGGGTAAGAGGTGGTATCAACTACAACCTTTCTCTTTCTAGAAGACAATTAAGGTATGCTCTAAGAGATCAACCTAGAGATAGGGATGTATTGGAGTCTCTGTTCTTCAATGTAGCTGATAATACTGAGATATTAGAGAAAGTTGTGTAGGCTTGGCGTAGACTTCATAAAAAAGGAAAGCCATTTCTAGGGAAGTGTGATTGTGTGACTTATCCTCCTTATGTGGAGTGGATAAAAAAGAGGGTGGAAACCTTTTACTTACCTTTTCCCTTGGAGGCTCTTCTGTATTAGCTAGTTATTAAGCAACCTACTACTATACCCATAGAGAATTAAATAAGCTTAGGGTTGATAATCAAGAACTGTGTAAAGAGAACGAGGAACTGAAGAGGCAAGTCGATGCAGTCAGACATGCAAATGGTGAGATGGCACACGAATTCAAATTGAAGACAGAGCTGCTGACCAAGAAAGACAAGATAGTTGAGACAGAAAGCAAAAGGAGAGAAAGAAGTGGTAAAGATCTTAAAAGTGCTTATAGCATCATCAAGCAGAAAAAGGAAGAGCTACACAAGGCTTATCTAGAGGTCTCCAAATTGAACAAGTAGTGGGAAAATCTTTTGACTTCTCATAAGAAGATGGAAGATCAATACAAAGCTCAAATTGAAGGCTTGAAGAAGCAACTCGAGGACAAAGATAGAGAACTCAAAGAAGAACGTCACCAGAAAGAGGAAGTTGATCACCAACTTATTGGATGTCAGTTTCAATTGAAAGAAGCCTTGACAGAAATGGAAGAACTCAAGATTCGAGCTAAAGTCAAAAAGCCCAGAGTTGAAGGTCAGTTTGAAGAAAGTGATGATTTTTGGGAGCAACATTTCCAGTACTTTGAGGTGATAACCAAAAAGAGAGATGTGCTTATTCAAGAGTTGATCTAAAGGCCAAACCATGATAAGACCAAAAATCTCTTCAAAGAATTTCAAGACTGGAGCAAGAAGCACTTTGGTTGGGGTGGGCTTGCTCTTGCAGAGATGAAAGATGCACCTTAGGGATGTATATTATATTGTTGTTTCTTCCTTACGTGTTTACTTTTTGATATTGATTTAAAGCAAAGGTGTCACATGCAAGTATACATGTATGTTTGATTGCAACAAGTGATAAAGTAAAGAGATCATACCCACAGGAGTGAAATTGATTTAGCTTTAAACTATAAGTATTCAACCTTTGTTTAAAATAAGTATGCGAATGGTAACAAAATACTAATGGTAATAAGCAGCAAGAGGTTCACACAACAACTTAAAATACTAAATAAAAAGAGAATAAAATATCAGAGAGAGAGAGAGAGATTGATGAGCTAAGATCCATTAATATATTATTGCTGAAATGTATTCATGACGTGAAGTGTCATGCCTCAAAAGGTCAAAACATGATCTAGTGGTGTATCTCTACAACATAAAAGCATGCATAACTAGGGCAATGGAACAAATCTCTAAGCCTCGCTTATAACCCTAAAATATGTCTGGTTTTAATTCTGAAAATATTTATGGCCTTAGCTTGTTATCTCTAAACAAGCTAAATTAAGTAAATATCTATATCCTACTTTATTAACCACTTTTGTTATGAAATCCACTCGTTGTTGGATCTCTCTCAACAACAAGCTTGTAACTTTTTCTAAGTTTATCATTCTAAGAAGCAGGTGTATAGAATAAAAATACATAACAAAATAAGACACTAATCAACACATCATTTCAACATAAAAACAACTTTATATTAACTTCACTTTGCTCATCAAACAAGAGTTTAACTCATAATGAGTTGAGTACAAACTACTTAAATGAAACTACATGAAGACATACTCTAGCAAAAATATGTAATATAAATGACAACCTAATAGCAGCTTGAAGATCCCTTGTGTTGGAAAACAAAAACAGATCTCTTCAGTCACGATAGCTCCAAGCAGTGAATACAGGATTATATGAGAATAAGAAAATTTTCTAATTATTTCCTAACCCTCAAAGTGAAATAAAACTAAACTGAAAATTAATATGAGTGTGTGAAAACCTCCAGCTCTAGCTCTAGCTCTAGCTCTCTTTCTTCAATGCGTAAGGCTTGCTTTTATAGACTTAAGTGTGAGAGTAGAAGTTAGTGAGTCTTAGATCATGGGCCTTTGATAGGAATAAGGTTCAGCCCATATCAAATCACCATAATATCCAGTTGTCCAATCTCCCTTTGTGAGTAAGTTATCTAGTACATACAACAATGGGGGACAAGGTGTATTTGGCAGGTTACTGTAACAGTTAATGGCGCAGAGAAGACAACGGCTGACTGGGTGTAGGATGCGCCTTTGCAGGCGTGGTCCCCATCGTACTACCTTTTTTCTTCAAGCTCTTTTGCTCTTATCTTTATGCTCTAGCTCTTTCTTTACACAAATACTTGCCATGTGTGCCCTAATGATAAAATCCTTCCAAGCTCTTGGTGAATTGCTGATAATGAAAATCAACATCTTATTTTCTTTAATCTTCTTTCTACTCCAGACTCTATCTTGAGGTGTCATGCCTCAACTTGCATTTATTAGATTTTCTTTAAAACAAAAACACATAAAAAAACCATAAAGGAAGCACCTGGTGTGCTTAAGGTAAAAACATACTAAAATAAGTAAATTTAAACAAATCCTAATTTAACTTCAACTAAAACCATAAGAAAAATGGATCACTATGACACACTAAAATAGTGTTATCACTCGCCCAAACATTAACTATCATCTGCCCTTAGGTGATGTGACAATGAATAACAAAAGAGAATTTCAAAAACAACAGGCTAGGATTAGATTGATGGAGTGGCTCAACTTTTTACTGGATGAAAGGTCTATACACAAAATTAATTGGAATAACTAAGCCTTGTATCAGCCCATGAGATGTCACATACTGAAGTGACCAGATTTCTACTATCACGCCACCACTTTTCAGAAGAATGAGCTAATTTTTCTTTGTGACTTCAATTTGAGTACTCTTATGGATTAAGTTTTCTTTCTTTTGGGTTTCAAGAGGGAATTATCTCCTGACTATTTTATTGACTTTCCACATTTTAGATCACACCTTTCCACTTATTTATTTTCTTTTTCTTTTCTATTTTTGTCTTCTTTTTTGGCTAAATACTCCATCTTTTCACTCAACGGGATCTCACTTGTAATGAGTTCAACTGGCTATTATGATGAAGATGCTGGCTGTTCCTTCAGTTTCTGGCTATTTTTGCACACTTTTATGTATTTCATTAGTAACATGTGGAGTATGCTCTTTTTGTGAAAATTATAAGTCTTTATTGAAGTCAGTTCATCCTTCCCATGGTTATCAGTAACCTCTGCAATAACACACTTGGTCAGGACATGGCTTTGTTTCTAAAAACTCATTGACAGAATCATCACCCAATTTTATTCTAAGCACACAAAATATAGTTTCCTGAGCCTTGGTTGTTCTTTACTCAATTCTTTGCTATTCCATTAACTAAAATAAAACTAAACATGAAAACGCAAAACTACGCCCTAAACTAAATCATGCAACATTAAACCAAATTTTAAAAAAAATTAACTAAACAAGATTAAAACTAGCATAAACCAGATGATTAAAAATCCAGCCATCAAACACGGCCTTCAAACCTGGTCTCCAAAATTCAACCAACAGTAAAAAAGTATCCCATCAAACTATCCAAGCAAAATACAAGCGTAGGAGAATATCCAAAAAATTGTAATCTTATTTTTATACCTCAAATTTTACCCTTATATTCCTTGATCTGTTGTACATCATCTTAGGTCAATCATCCAGTCATAGCTAACCAAATTACTAGACTTTATTTGTTTCATTTGTGAAATTAGGGCCGTTGCGAAAGGTTCAGAGGTCATACAGGCTTTGCGTGTGTGCTCATAGTCCCTGCAGGTTGTGTTGAGTTCCTATGGAGATAAAGGAAAGATATGCCCTCATTCTTATAGTCCCCTAGCCAGTAAAAGGTTAATGTTTCTCCAAAGAATTCTCGAAGGTTTCTCCAAGGAGAATTAGGGTCTTCTACCTTTTGGTTTCAAGGATGGTCATTTGAGAACTTGGTGTAGTTTTGTGGTTGTGGTATTACAACTGGTATCCTCACTTTCAAGGGATTTTTAGGGCATAGTTTGATTTTATTCATGAAGTTGGATCATTAGTTTCTAAGAGGAAGAATTTGGACTATACGTCTTGAAACGTTAAATTTGAAAAGAAAAAAAAATTGAAATCGAGTTTAGGCATGTAACTTTCAAATTGAAGTTCAAGATTCATTTTCTTTACAAGGTTCAAATAAATTCACTATGTTTTAACTTCAAATCCAAATTCAAGATTCGTATTCAAGTTGCATTTTCAAAGAGGTTTTGTATCGGTATTCAAGTGGGATTACACCATTATAACAGTAAAATTGTGAGTATAAGCTATTGATTAACTTAACTCAAAATACAAGAGTCGCCACCGCACTTTTATTTTATCCAAAAGGAAAGGAAAAAGAGCGAACAAAACCTAAGAGTTCTAAAATAAGGACAAGA
Source organism: Lathyrus sativus (assembly GCA_963859935.3). Taxonomy (NCBI): domain Eukaryota; kingdom Viridiplantae; phylum Streptophyta; class Magnoliopsida; order Fabales; family Fabaceae; genus Lathyrus; species Lathyrus sativus. Next base: position 684,317,776 of record OZ012735.1, on the reverse strand, counting down.
ACAGAGATCCGAGTAAGGGGGATGGTTAGGCAATGGGAAGGTGTTAGCACCCAAAACGTCTATAGTACTCTATAGGAGCCCTTTGAAATATCTACGCTTTTTGGTTTGAAAATGTATGTTTGAAAAGAGATTGGAGAGATGAGAAGAGAATTATTTTTTGTGATTTTTGTGTTTTGAGAGACTTATTGCCTCATGCCTACGTACCCACAAAGTGCAATATAGGATCAAAATCTCGTAGTTCATGGTACAAATAACAAAAATTTGTTGGTTTTGATTGATTTTAAATGTAAAGACAGGTCATCATTTTAAGGAGAAAACTACGACTAGTCGTCCACAAGTATAAGACAACATTTGCATCACCTAAAGATGGAGGATTTTGCTTGGATTACCAACAAGTCTATCACTCAACATCTAAGTGGAAAATTTCAACATCTTAATACTATGGAGAATAGGAGAAGTATATTTCAACTATGGAAATGACTCATGTCTAAATTTTATGAAAAGTTTTAAAATGAAAAGTGCGCAAAGGCACAAAAAGTTTGAATGAGGTTGATCTTTTTAAAGTCTTTTTGAAAATTTTCAAAATATGATTAACATTGGTTGACATTTAAAGAAAACAAAGTTTAAAAATCACTTGACAAAAGTCAAGGTTTTATTGTGAAAGCGGTTTGAAGTTCGAAAACAAGAAGGTTTTAAAAGAGGGAGAAGGTTTTGAAAACTTAAGAAGGGGAGGAGATGAAGTGACTACCCTAGAAAGCAACACAAAAGCTAGAGATAAGAAAGATCTAACTAAACTGTAGCGCACTTCATAGCTAACGAAATAAGAATTCCATCTGATTTGAAGCATAAGCTAATGGGAGAGCCAAATAAAGGCAAAGATCCACAATACTCCAAGCATGGGGACAAAGTCCTAAATCTAAATACAAGGGTCTAAGAATGATCCAATAAGATAACCACAAAGTTAAGAGCACCAAGTTGTTTTAGAAGTTTTAATCCTTTATTAGTGTTTTGAACAAGATATGGTTCAAGTGGACAAAATAAAAATGACATAAACATAAACAAAGATATGATATGAGAGTGATAATGATGAAGCATGAGAATAAAAGATAGGGAGCGAGAAGGAAACACAAACAAAATTAATACAAACATATTATTATTGAGTTAGTGATTAGTTGTTAGAAGAAATGATCAACAATGGTTAACCCTTGCACTTAGACCAAGGTTAATGAAAACTCATTAGAGGATTGATAAAATCAAAGTCTCCTAACGAAAAGTTTCATAACTAATGGACCTAAGACAAACAATAAACCATACTTGGCCTTTCAAACATAAGTTTGAGCCACGAATGATTATTTTCCAATTACGGGACAATTTAGCGCTATGTTAAGTTTTCGTAATCGAGTTTATGTAGAAACCATGACTATCTGAGGCTGGTCAATAACAATGTTAGTGCCAATGCATGATAGAGAAGTGATATGTAAATCACTCTTCGAAAGCAATACTGCACGAAAAGAAAAGAAGGTAGTGATCTCATCTTAATCATGATTTTTGTCGATTAATCAAAGCTAATATATCACTATTCCAAAGTCTGAAGAATTATCTTAATGATCATTCGTCCATAGATTTGAAATAGTGAAGATTAAACATCCTTGACAACCAACAATCCATGATCCATAGATTTCATCGATCAAAAGAAGAAAAAGAAGAAGAAGAAAGAGGACCAAAATGAATCTAAATTCGATTAAATCATCATTAATATCAATCAACTTTCTTGGAGGATTGGAATTTCTCCTATCAACTTCCATAGTCCATTGAGATTAACAAGATCGTATTCAAAATTTAAGATCCAACCAACAACCATCAAAAACAAATAACAAAAGAGAATTCAAAATAAAATCTAGGAAAAAAGTCACTTCAAGTAATTTTTCAAGAAAATAGTTTTAAAACAAAATTTTGAAATGATAAGATTAACAAAAGGTTTAGAAACCAATTTTAAGAAGTCTAAAAAAAATAGTGAAAAAAAAAAGAAAATGAATTTTAATTAAAAGAGTAAAAAAAAGAAAATATTTTAAAAAAACAAAGAGGGAGGTGTAAATGAAATAAGACGGTGATGGTGATGATATTAAAATGGGCTAGGTCCATTAAATCAAAATCAAAGTGGACCCAAAAAACATATGAGGGCTAGCAATCAGAAAAAAAGAACTTTGTCTTCTCCCTTTCTCAACTCGCGCATCCGGTTCTACTCCCGGCAGAGCTAGAAACTTCGAAGCTCCGTCGAATCGGAGTGATGGAGCTCCTTTCTAACACCATTGTGATCAGAGTGATTTAAGGAGTTCAGATATGCAATCAATTTCAATTAATAGTGGATAAATCAAGCAAATCAAAGTTACAAAACTACATCAGAAACGTTCTCTACCTTCAAAAGAAAAGGTGAGTAAAAATTGAATTCTTCCTCTTCTTCTTTTTTTAGCTATAAATTTCTGTGGTTGTTGAGTTTGTTGTATTTTTTTTGAATTGGTGTGATTAAGAGTGTTTTTGCAGTGAGGATTTTGGAAGGTTTTTGAAGCCATGCGATGAAGATGGAAGATGGTTTGGATTTAAAGTTTGGTTTGATTTTTGCAGAGTGTGGAGGGGTTGTTCAAGCTTGTCAAATGAAGTAGAAGAGCATTGTATTTATAAGGTGAATGAGTGAAAGAATCATTGTCGTTTCTCATTTTCTTCTACGTTTTGAATCAATATGTTATGCATGGCATTTTATTGAACTTCTTTGATGTTGTTTTGCTCTTTCCATTTGATGCAGTTTGCATTTTAATCGTGACTTCTATTTCTTTGGCTCTTTCCATTTGATGCAGTTTCCATTTGATGCAACTGCGAAAAACACCCGGCAAAAAAACAGAAGAGTCTCCACCGAACATTATTTATCCCAAAGAGAGGGAAAGGAAATGATCGAAGAAAACCTGAAGAACGGGAAAAGACAAGGTCATCGCAACCGAATCATGGGTTCGGGAGTCGATTACGCAAGGGGAATGTATTAGCACCCCTCACGTCCGTTGTACTCAATGGGATCCATGCTTGTTGTCTAATCAAAGAGTGTGTTTATCTATAAGCTACTGCTAAACGGAAATGAGAACTAAAGAAAAAGAAAGAGACTTGATAGGACATCGCCTCCCTATCCTTACGTATTCCCTCGTGCAATGGGAAATTTAGAGTCAACGTAGTTCGGAAAACTACGGGTGACGGGGGAAGGTTACTCGCCAAGACATCATCGTCTTGTGCCTACGTATCCTCATATGGTATGAGACATCAAAGAAAATTTAGTTCAAGTAACTAAACCACAGGTTGGTTAAGTGTTTTTTATGAGTGACATAAAGTTCCTATTCCAGCAGTTAGAGTCGATGCTTGTTTGTGATAGAACAGAAAAGTAACATACTCTTTTCTGAAAATGAAGTTTGAAACAACGATCCCGAAGGATGAAAGGTTTGAGTTTTGTTTGTGAGTTTTACTGAAGTGAATTAGTTTGATTTGTGATTCACGTTGCACTAAAGACTATGACATAAGAGCGAATGCATCGCATATCACCCCCAGACGGGACGTACACTAAAAACTCTAGACAAGCGAGAGGAGACCCCTCACTCATCATTTCCCATGTGCTTAAGGCTCGTAGCGTAAAATGTTCATCATATTTATTGGATGAATTAATCTGTTTTTAGATGAGAAGAGAGATGCACAGAAGGTCTAAAGGAAACTCGGCCCAAATGTTGTCATGCAAAGTGGCCCTAAAGTTGGGATGCGAAAGGAGATTCTATCCTAATGTTAGTATTGAAAAGATGGACCTAAGGTTGAGGTTACAAGGGACTAGCCTACTTGTTATCATGCTTTTATTAAACTCCTAATGTCTATCTTACTCCAAATTTAATCGGAAATTAAATTGGAATAAGAATCCTAAGGGAGCATGCAAAGACAAAGCAAAAACAAGAAAACGAAGCTAAAACAACATCTACAACAACGCCTACTGCATAAAACAACAATAAAAATCCAGTATACAAGCAAGACAGCCTATAATAACACATGTTTCAGCATAAAAGCAGGTGTAAAAGGCAGGCAGCAAGCAAGCAAGTTCTGAAAAAGAACAGCTGTGGAAAGCAGGTAGCAAGCAAGCTTGAATGTAATTAATTGAGAGTAAGCACCAATCATGAACAAATATCATGCAACAATGGACATGCTTCAACAATCAAACATGATCGATTAACAACAATGCATCAACAAGAATCATCAAGATCAACATGCTTTTCAGTTCAAATCAAATGATTGAACGATCAAATGAACATGCAACAAGCGGCATCGGAAGCAAACGTAAAGATGCATCAAACATCCAGCAAAGCAAACAATTCACGATAACTAATTAACATGATATGAGCAAGCAAAGCATGTGATCATTCATCAATCAAGCAACATGAACATGTTAAGCATTCAAATGAAAACCAGAAGTTACACGTCGAAGAATCAAGATCAAATATTCAAGAATGGTGAAATATCTCAAAAACAATCCACACAAATGCATCATATCAATCCATGAAGTTTACATGTGAAAATGATCCCAAACAAGCAAGAAAAATGCAAAAACACAACATTCTGCTCAGAGATAACCAGTTACTCAATATCAGGTAACCGATTACCCTATTGAAAAAAACAACCTGGACGTGAAATTTGTACTGAGTAACCGGTTACCCTATATAAGGTAACCGGTTACCACTGAACCAGAAACAGAAAAACAGGTTTAAAAATCAGTTTTCAGCATCCAACAGCTTATCCGATCACTCATATGAACATGTCATCAATTAAGGACGAATTTATCATCAAGAATCAGTGATCAAACATCATGTAAACACAATCAAACACTGAAGTCACAAATCACCAAGATCCAAATCATCAAAATGGATCAAAAAGTAATAAAAGCCATGGATCTACATTGTGATTATTCAAATAAGCTCAAAACTGAAGTAGATCTTTACCAACCTTCAAAGCTGAGATTTGCTTTGGTGAGTGTTGATTCACTTGAAATTAGTAGATCCAAGCAAGAAACCCAGATAATCTTCAAGATCTAAGAGCTTCCTTATGGTAGAAATGAAGAACAAGCAAGATCAAGCAAAATTGACTCAAAAAAGGACTTCCAATCTAACTTCCAACTTCATATCCAAAACCAAACGAAAATTGAATGGTGAATTGAAGATAATGGAGATGAATGATGGAGGTTTAGCTCTAGAATTCAAGGTTTCCAAGGAATAATCAAAGAATTCAAGTGGAAAAGGCTTTAATGGAGGTTTTGGGAGTGAAAACGTTGAGAGAAAGTTGAGAGAAAATTCTCAAGAATGAATGTGAAATCTGAAAAAATGAAGGTTCTTATGTGAGGTTTAGAGCAAATTCACTTAAAAAAGCTCTAGGTTTGGAATATGGATTAACATTTGGAGTGGAAATTAGGAGTGAAATTAGGAATGAAGTGTTTGAAATTTGGAGGGAAATGGTGAAAATTGAAACAATTCTAGATCCTTCCAAATATGATCAAGTGAAATCAATGGTTGAGAATGACTGGAAAATTGCACATGCTGAAAATTTGAATTCCTTGGTAAATTTCTCCTGAAGTAACCGGTTACCCTATATGTGGTAACCGGTTATGACATCCAAAAAATGCCAAGTTTAGCACCAAATGGAGGGAAACTTGCGTAATCATCTGTTGCCACCTGTTTTAAGCTCTGTTAAGCCTCTGAAAACTTGCCCTTGGATATTATGACTGCGAGAATGCCTGAGATAGCCTGTATAATGTCTCCTGAGCTGAAAATAACCTGCTAAATAAAATAAAATCGCCGCTCGACCACTGGGTAAAATAAATGTCGGAGCCTCTGACGCTCCCTGTTTAAACTCTTGCAATAAAAGGGAACCCTTAGCCATGGAAACACCTTGATCCCATGTGTCAAGAACCAATGATATGATATGCAGAAATGAAAAATGCAGAGAAGCATAAGCCAATTACAGTTAAAATGAAAGGGAAAATTTTGGGGTGCTACAAATGCCCCTATTCAATCGACTTGAACCTGAAGGGATGATAGCAACGACTTTCAAACATTCAAGGTGCATGGAGATTGACTATCAAAAGAACCCGGAAATTTGCAACCTGCGGGGATGCAAAATAGCAAATACCAACCAAAAGTTGGGATGCGACACACTGAGGACGACAATCCAAGATGAACAAAAATTCAACCAAATGTTAGAAGGAAATAAGGATACCAACCAAAAGTTGGGATGAAACAAAGGGTACCAACCAAAAGTTGGGATAAACAATCAAAGGATACCAACCAAGAGTTGGGATAACGATCCAAGGATACCAACTAAGAGTTGGGATAACGATCAAAGGATACCAACCAAGAGTTGGGATAACTATCCAAGGATACCAACCAAGAGTTGGGATAACGATCAAAGGATACCAACCAAGAGTTGGGATAACGATCCAAGAATACCAACCAAGAGTTGGAATAAACAAGAATGCCGACCAAGCGTAACCTTCTCGGGATAAACATCAAATCAAGAACCTGCAGGACGTACAATCAACAGACTTACAACCTGAGAGAAAAGACAACTCCACTGGGGAAAATAAAAGAGAAGCTTAACCAGCCAACTCTGTGGGGAACGAGTGTCTACCAGAAGATAATAACCAAAGGATAAAGTTTACTCCGTAGGTGATAAAACCAAAGACTACCAACCAAGAGTTGGATCAAAAGCTACCAACCAAAAGTTAGAATCACCGCCACTCCGACCGAAGGCAAAATGACGACGACTTCACTTGGGAGTATACTGACCAAAATTCAGAATGCAACAACGGGTAATAAACACAAGTTACTAACGAAAATTTGGAATCACCTGAACGCCAAACAAAGTTGCACACAAGATACCAACCAAAAGTTGAAATCACCGGATGAAACAACACCGAGCACAAGCTACCAACCAAAAGTCAGAATCGATTCCAATGAAAAGAAGACTACCAATCAAAAATTGGAATCAACAACCCCAAAACAAAAACTATCAAGCAAAAGTTATTAACCAAAGTCAGGATCACCAGAACACCGACCAATGTCGAACTCTGAGGGAGGAAGATACCAACCCCAATAGTGGAACCAACAAAAGAAGACTACCAATCAAAAATGGAATCAACAACCCCAAAACGAAAACTACCAACCAAAAGTTGGGATTGTTAACCAGGAAACGAAGGTTACCAACCAAAAGTTGGAATAATGTTAACAAGACGACTGAGCTGGGGATTACCAACCAAGATTTGGAATCAAACAAAGGTTACCAACCAAAAGTTAGAATCGCCGAAACACTGATCGGGGGTGAACTGACCACAACGAAGACTTCCAACCAAAAGTTGGAATAACAGACTCCGCAAGGGAAACCAAGGACTACCAACCAAAAGTTGGGATAACATCAACAAATTTTACCAACCAAAAGTTGGGATCACACCTAAAGGATGAAGTCTACCAACCAAAAGTTGGAATAACAATTCTTCCAGGGAAAAAGACCTCACTGATGGATTACCAACCAAAAATTGAGACAACATCCAACAAGCAATGAATTACCATCCAAAAGTCGGGGTAACGACTCCACCGGGGAATAGAAGAGGACTATCAACCAAAATTCAGGATAACATCCAACCACCCATGAATTACCAACCAAAAGTTGGAATGGAGCAAAGGTGACCAACCAAGAGTTGGGATGAAGCTCCTAAGAAGATGAAGAATACCAACCAAAAGTTGGAATACCGATCCTGCAGTGCGAATCAAAGGTTACCAACCAAGAGTTAGGATAACACACCCAAGGATTACCAACCAAAAGTTGGAATAACATTCACAAGACCTCAGACTACGCTGAGGATTACCAACCAAAAGTTGGAATGAAACACCCAGAATAAGCAGGCAACAAAATTAACTGACTCATAACTTGCAAAGGATGCTCCAACGGGAAAAGTGAGGTTTAAACAAACGACTCTGTCAAGGGAAATAACGTTTAAAAAAACGACTCAGCTGAGGTAAGAGAAGTTAAACAAACAACTCTGTTGAGGAAAAGGCGTTTAAACAAACGACTCAAACTAGGGAAAGAATACGTTTAAACAAACGACTCAAAATGGGAAAGAAACCAAGTAAGATGAACAATCAAAAGATCCACCCCGAGGAGGATAATGCGAAAATATCTGAAATAAACCATCATTTGCCGAAGAGACAACTGGCACCAAAGGTATCAACCTGGCTTATGCTTCATATGCATATGTTTGAAAATGACGTAATGCTCCATACGAAATGGAAATGCTACGCATTTAGAAGGATGTTATGCAAATGCAAAGGAACACCACCCGGAGGAGTTCTCAAAAGACCAGCAAACCAACCCTGCTGAGGAATACGCCCTGGATGGCCTTCTTGGAAAAACTTCATCCTGGTGGGGAAAACGCCAAAACTCTACTCAGTGGGGATTCAAGAATAGCGTTGAAAAATCTAACCTGGTGAGGATAACAAGCTCTTGCTGAAGGTTCCACTCTTCTTGGAATACATGAATAAAAATCTGCCATGCTGGGGATACACAAGTAATAATCTGCCCTGAGGAAAATGAGAATACCATCTGTTGGGAGCTCGTCCCAAAGACTGATCCTGAAAGATGCCAATGATCATTGGACTTTCCCAGAGATATCAATCTATCGTTGATGTACCCGTCGAGGGAATCAACACTAAACTCTGCTCGGGAAAGAAATTTATGAATACCGATCTTGCGGGGGAGAGATGCCAGAGCGTCGACTCCGTTGGGGAAGGACGTCAAAGACATTGCCTCTGCTGGAGAGTAACACTGAGTTGAAATCTACCCTACCGCCGAGGGAATATACTTCAACCTTACTCTGCTGAATATGCCGAGAACAAATCCACCCTGTTGGGGATTAGCCTTTGTGGGGAGACAAAAACTCTGCTATGCTGGAGATATGCTACACAACTCCGTTGGTCACAACACTTCTGACTATGGGGAAGACAAAATCTCTGATGTGGGGAAGCAAAAATGCCTGACTGCATTCTATCGGAAGTAGTCACCCTTTGAAAACTCGCAGGGGAAGTACGAGTCAAACATCGGCTGGGAAATACAACCCTGAACTGCTGCTAGGGGAGGAATAATTCACCATGCATTACTATTAGAACTTCATTGCAGAGAGAACAACTCTACTGGGGAGATGACCCTGCCATCCTACAACAAATAAGAAACAATAGGATGCCCCATGTGTGAAATGGCTACCTCAGTTACCATTCATGACACTTATCATTCAAGCAAACCCATTACTTTCATTATGCCCTGTAAGGCCTCATGTTTTCACCTGTAATGCTTATCAAAAATATCGGACGTTTTTGCAAACAAAACAGTAAAAGTAAAAACAAAAAATGAAAAGCTCTTTGACTTAAATGAATACTTTATTGATGAAAGGCTTATAAATAGGAGAACTACAATTCAAATGTGATTCCTGAAAAGAGGTAATTGCGCAAAAAAGCAAAAAGAATATATACAAATGTAGGTAATGTAGAAACAGACAACCACCATGTGTCAATTCAGCTATGACCTGTTGTCTTCGATGTTCCCCATGTTTCGCCTTCTGAAAAGACTGATTGGACTGATTCCTTTCCTTCGGGATAACCATGTATAAGCTCATATACTGAATGTAGACCACAGTCGTTTGCTTTCAAAATCCCTAACTTTTGCCTAGATTGCCCTTTCGGGTTTTCAATCCACTGGGATACCCATTTTTGCCAAGGTCGCCTTCTCAAGTTTTCAACCTTACGGGTTTATTCTTTTTCTTTTATCCCTAATTTTTTATCGAACCTATCCTTTTTATGGTTCGCCGAGATGCCTCATTTTTGCCTAGACTTTTCTTTTTTTGTCCAGCGGGTCTCTCTTTAAGCAAAGTATTTTTTAACCACGTATGCGTTCACAGGGGACGAAAAATCTTCACCATCCATGGTAGATATTAATAAGGCTCCTCCAGAGAAAACCTTTCTTACCGCATATGGACCTGCATAGTTGCGAGTCCATTTTCCCCTGTGATCTGTTTGAACAGGAAGGATCATTTTCAACACCAAATCACCTTTCTGGAAGCACCGAGGACGCACTTTCTGATCAAAGGCTTTCTTCATCCTACTCTTGTACAACCAGCCATGAGCAATGGCTGCCAATCTCTTCTCGTCAATCAGGCTCAACTGATTCAACCTAGTTTGCACCCATTCAGCTTTGTTAAGCTTCACATCAGATAATACCCTTAAAGAAAGAATCTTAACTTCTATTGTAGGACTGCTTCCATACCATACACTAGTGAGAAAGGAGTTTCCCCAGTTGACGTACGCACCAAAGTACGATAACCGTGAAGAGCAAAGGGCAACATCTCATGCTAATCTTTATAGGTTACAACCATCTTCTGCACAATCTTCTTGATATTCTCGTTAGCTGCCTCAACAGCGCCATTCATCTTCGGACGATATGGACAAGAATTGTGATGCTTAATCCTGAAACTCTGGCACAATTCCTTCATCATCTTGTTATTCAAATTTGGACCTTTATTAGTAATGATTCTCTCCGGAATTCCATAATGACAAATGATGTCCTTCTTTATGAATTGGGCGACCACCTGTTCCATGACATTGGCAAAGGAAGCTACTTCTACCCATTTTGAAAAGTAATCAATCACAACCAGAATGAACCAATGCCCATTGGAAGCAGTCCGATCAATCTTTCCAATCATATCAATGCCCCACATAGCAAAGGGCCAAGGAAATGACAACACATTCAGAGGGGTCGGTGGCACATGCACCTTATCAGCATAAATCTGGAACTTATGGCATTTTCTAGCGTATTTGAAATAATCGGATTCCATAGTCATCCAATAATACCTAGCTCTCAATAATATTCTGGTTATTGTATGCGTCGCAAATGCGAAAAAAAGGAGCCAGCAGAAACAAACAGAAGATTCGCCTCCGAACGTTATTTATCCCAAAGAGAGAGAAAGGAAACAATCGAAGAAAACCTAAGAGAAAGGGAAAGACAAGGTCATCGCAACCAAATCTTGGGTTCGGGAATTAGTTTTGCAAGGGGAAGGTATGAGCACCCCCTCACGTCCGTTGTACGCAACGGGATCCACGCTTGTTGTCTAATCTATGGGTGAAAACTATCTAAAAGCTAGTGCTAAACGAGTGTGAACAGAAAGAACAGACTCGATAGGACATCGCCACCCTATGCATATGTATTCCCTCGTGCAACAGGAAAGTCATAGTCAACATAGTTCGGGAAACTACGGGTGACGAGGGGAAGGTTGCTCGCCAAGACATTGCCATCTTGTGCCTACGTATCCTCATCTAGTATGAGAAATCAAAGCAAACGTAGTTCGGGAAAAACTAGACCACTGGTTGGTTAAGAGTTTTTTGATGAGCAATGTTAAATCTCCATTCTAGAAGTTAGGGACAATGCCTGTTTGCGGTAGAACAGAAACGTGACATACTCTTTCTGAAAATGAGGTTTGAAAATAATCCCGAAGGATAAAAGGTTTCAGTTTTGTTGGTGTTTTTTAGAAGAAGTAAATTGAGGTAGTTTGAAACTCATGTTGCACTAAAGATTATGACATAAGAGCGAATGAGTTGCATATCTCCCAAAGGGCATACGCTAAACACTCTAGATAATATGAAGAGAGACCTCCCCACTTATCATTCCTCATGTACTTAAAGCTCGTAGCGTATAACACTCATCATTATTTATTAAGTGTCTTAAAAGAGTTTGAGATGAGAAGAGAAGACACAAAGACTCTAAAGGGAACTGAAAACCTTAATATTGTCATGTAAAGTGGTCCTAAAGTTGGGATAGAAGGGGGTACTACCTAATGTTATTATGCAAAGGATTGAAGGCCTAATGTCTCTCCTACTCCCATCTTAAACAGAGGGACTAGGAATCCTAAGGGATCATGTGAACAAGCACAAGTAAACACAATGCATAATCAATCATAGTTGAAAATAAAGAAAAGACTTAAACAAGTCTATGCAAGATGGAAAGAGACATGTAAAAGCAAATAAAATATGCAATCATGAAGCATTAATCAAAGACAAACACAAGTCACACACAAGTCAATAAGACGGAAGACTTAAACACGTCAAGAAAGATGAGAGGGAATGAGGGAAGTAAGCTCCTACAATCAAATGTCATCAACATCACAAGAAAAAAGGTGCTAAATAAAGAAACACAATCAAAGAAGTGAAGGGAGAAGTAGAGTGGGGCAGCAACCACATCCTAAATATCTCAACCAAACACTCACTCATGACCAAATAAGTAAAGGCACCCAAACAACTCAAAAGAAGTTCAATTGTTCACAACATCCTCAAAGTGAAGCAAACATCACCAAAGCATTATGAACAAACACATAACCATCAAGGTCAGAAGTGAACTCAATTAACATGCCTCAAATTCAAAATTAAGTCATCAAGCAAACACAAGAATGATCAAATCAAATTGGAGGACCAAAGTCCATCCAAACATCTCGCAACCATCTCGCATATTTTTTGGGATTTTTGTAATGCTCAAAACCATTTTAAAATGAATTAAAAAGAAAATATAAGAAAATAAAATAAAATGAAAATAGAAAGCGCAAGAGGGGTGTAATAGTAATTCTGGTTGAACTAAGATCATGTTCACACGCGAATGGGCCTAAAAAATAAGGGGTGTGAATGTCAGAATTGCAAAGCCCAAATCACAAGAATTCAGTTTCTAAATGAACCGATTCGTTTCATTAAAAACGTGGCCAACCAGCTCAGATTCTACATGCCACACACGCGGGTCAACGCCTAGTCACCCCAACACCTCAGCACACACCTCAGACGCCGGAGCCCTAGATTCGGTCGTCTTCCCCGGTGTAGGCTGAAAATCATGATAAAAATGCTAACTCGTGGTATCATTTCAAAGATCTTTTCACGTAGAATGCGAATCCACTATTAATTTTTGAAAAAGGTTCTTAAAACAAGGTGAAAACAGGCCACAAAAGTTCAATGCACAAACTAAAAATCACCCAAACAACCACAATAATGATTCAATCATTGCCTACACGAGGTAGGACTTCAGATGCCACCAATATGACCTTAAATATGTACCTAAAATGAAGGTTTCAGATAGTGGAAGTTTACCTAACGGAGTTCCTCCGTTGGCCCTTCAAACTTTGTGCAAGCTTCAATTTCAAGCTCCCAATCCACTCCTTATGCTTTAGTGATGATGAAATGAACAAGAAATGGGAGGAAAACTCAGTGAAAATTCAAATTCGAAGAGAGAGAAAACTCTAAAATTATTTTAATGGAAAATGCTCTTCCTTGCAGCTACTCCACTTCTGATCAATTAGGGTTTGCTCACAGCTTAAATATGAAGGCTTTTGGGGAGTTCATGCAGGCCCATATTGAGTGATTTGTTTGATTTCACACTTTTGCCAAAAACATCCAAGTATAGGGTACACACGGGTTTGAGGTTTTATGACTCATTCCACTCACTCTTGCTGATCACGTGGGGGTGAGGAAAAGAATAGTGGTCATTTGGAGAATTGGAAATGAGTTTGAATATGGTTTTGGACATTTATCTCATATGGTGTGATATTTGGAAAATGTCATGACATGTTGGTTTATGTTGGCTCATTTTGGGTAAGGAGTATCATGCACATGATATGATGATGGTAAGGCATCAAAGGTTCAAAAACAACTTCATTTAGTGACTTGAAATGGAAAAAATTCAAACTAGGTCAAAAAAGTCAAGTTCTCATGCTTATTATGGTTTAATGGCCTCATAATTCATCAAATGCCATGGATTTTGAGTTCACGATGAAGTTAAGATCATTTGACACAACTTTCATGTTTGTTGAAAATGGATTAGAGGTCTTGAAGTGGATGAAATTGGTCCTTGAAATGAATGACCTAAAATTAGGTTTCCAAAATTGCCCTTGTCTTTTGAAGACTATAACTAGAGCTCCACACATGAGAATGATGAATTCTAGCACTTTTTGGAAATCTAAGACAATGAAGAACAACTCTCATGTTTGATGGAAAATGAGGAAGAGCTTGGTTCCATGTGAAAATGCCTTGGAAGTGAGCTATCCTTGAGTACCTCTAAAATCTCTTCATTTTGTGACACTAAATTGTTGACACCATAGTTTGAGATGCATGATCCAATGGATGAGTTCTTGTACCCAAAAGAAAGCTTGAAAGATGAGGAACAAGTCCCATGTTTGATAGAAAATGAGACAAGAGTTGTATCATAGTGAAATTTATCCTTGAAGTTAGGTACCAAAAGAAGGGATTTTACACTTAGAATCATTTGAAGCCCTAATTTAGTAACCTCTTGAACTCTTGAATCTTATCCTAGCTTCAACATGTCATTTGAGATGATCTAGGATTACTTCTCATGGATTTCCAAGATCAAGACCCAAGCCTTGAGCTCTCTCAAATCCACAGTTGACTTTTGTTGACCAGATGAAACCCTAATACCTTTTCCAATGATTGAGACTCTTGCAGATGATTTGTGTGGTCTTGTAACCTCCATAGAGAACCCTCAAGGTGTACAACGATCTCTTGAACCATGTCTCATTCAAAGAGAAGATCTCTTGTGCCTCTACTCATCCTCAAGATAAGAGGTAATACCTACACACAAACTTTCTCCTCTCAAGAAGCTTTGAGACCCACTCTAATGATAATGATTACTTGTTAACTTGACAACATACCCTTGCTTGAGCTTGAACATGAAACTCCTCTCTTGAGTAGCAAAAAAAAATATTGATACCCTGTCTAGAACCAATGATATGCACAAATGCAAATGCTAAATGCTATGAAACATAAGTCAAGATGAAAGAAAAGGTTGGGCAAATTTTGGGGTGCAACAGCTGCCCCTATTGAAACGACTTGGACCTGAAGGTATGAAAAGCAACCGCTTTCAAACATTCAAGGTAAAAGGTGATTGAATACTAAAAAAACCAGAAATTTGCCAACTGTGGGATTATAAACTATGTAATTTGTCCACCAAAGTGGAATCACTAGGGAAATGTATCTGAAAATGATAGAAAACCAACTACTAACTGAAGGTTAGAAAGCCTCGACACGCAGTCGGAATAACAACTGTCAAACAACATGCTCGACACTAAGTCGGAAAAAACAACTGCTAACACAAGTTAGACAGCCTCAACACAAAGTTGGAACAACTGTTAAACAACAAGCTCGACACTCAATCGGAAAAACAACTGCTAAACAGCAGGCTCAACGCTCAATCGGAAAAACAACTGGAAACACAAGTTAAACAGCCTCAACACAAAGTTGGAAGTAGAATCAACCGATTCACAATTTGACAAAGAGAATTCCGCTGGGGAAAGAGGAGCTTAAACAAGCAAACTCTGTTGGGGAGAAAAAGATAAGATGGAAACATCCATCAATGATTCTTACTGGGGTCTGGTACCGCAAAGGCTCATGAAATACGCTGTTATCTGCTGGAGAGACGTCCAGCAACAAAAGGTAACAACCTGGTTTATGCTTCGCATGCATATGTTTGAATATGGAGTAATGCTCCATACGAAATGGAAATTCTATGCATTTGGGAGGATGCTATGCAAACTGCAAATGCAAAGGAACACCACCGCAAAAAAGTGCTGAAATAAATGGTAAGCACAATCGTGCTGGGAAGATGCCCTGAACGACCTCCTGGAAATAAATTTCTCCTGGGGATAATTCCACTATGCTGGGAATTAAGAATACATTCATTAGGAAATCATCTCAAAATCTCACTCTGGAGAACACCAATAACCATTGGAATCTGCTGCGGATGTCTACAACTTTCGAAATACTCGTCGATGGAATCAGCATCAACCTGTGCTTGGGGATTGAGTCAACGACATAGACTTTGTGGGGGAAACAATACTGAACTTGTCCCACTGTTGGGGGAATAATCCCAAATACCTGCTAGGGATAGGTGCACAACACTACCAGGGAAACTCAATCTCAACCCGCTGGGGATAATCGCACACTATTGCTGGTGAGATACTTCTGATCTGACATCATTACCCTGTGGGGATAGAGGCATATCATTGCTGGTGAGACACCTTGAAACAATTCATAGCGGGGCGAGCCCTGCAAATGACAAACAAACAACGTGTTCTATATGTAGCAAAGGCTATTTTGGTCATCGTCCATGACATCATTCAAATAAATCATTGTTTGAATTATGATTAGCAAAGCCCCAAAAGTTTATGTATGCAAAGTTTTATAAAAAACAATCAGGCGTCTTTTTGCAAACAAAACAGTAAAAAGCAAAAACAAGAATAAAAAGCTTTTTGGAGAAAATACTTCATTGATTGAAAATGGCCTGTAAATAGGCAATTTACATCGGATGCAACGCCTGAAAAGTGAAAGTTGCACAAAAAGTACAACTTTAACAGATACAAATGTCGGTAATGTGAAAACAGACAACCACCATGTGTCGATTCGAATATGACTCGCATGACTTTGATGCTTCACCAATGTTTCATTGTCTGAAGATAATGACTGATCAACCCTCAGGTCCTCCATGAATCCAACTGTGCTCACAGGTCAGATGCAGACCCCAGTCGTTTGCTTTTCAATCCCTAACTCTTGCCTGAATCTCCCTTGCGGGTTTTCGATGCACCGGGATACCCATTTTTTGCCAAAGTCTCCTTTTCAGGTTTTCAACTTTGCGGGTTTATTATTTTCTTTTTTATCCCTAATTTTTTTTATGTCCAATGGGTCTCTTTTAAGCAAAGTATTTTTTGACTACGTCTACGTTCATAGGGGACATAAAATCTTCACTGTCCATAGTTGATAATAAAAAGGCTCCTCCGGAGAAGACTTTCCTTACCACGTATGGACCTTTATAATTGGGAGTCCATTTTCCCCTGTGATCTGTTTGTGGAGGGAGGATCCTCTTCAGCACTAAATCACCTGCCTGAAAATGTCGAGGGCGCACCTTCTGATCAAATTCCTTCTTCATTTTACTCTGATAAAGTTGGCCATGGGCGATAGCTGCCAATCTCTTCTCGTCAATCAGACTAAGTTGATTCAACTTAGCTTTTACCTATTCTGCTTCATCAAGCTTCACATCAACCAATACCCTTAGAGAAGGAATCTCAACTTCTGATGGTAGGACAACTTCCATACCATACACCAATGAGAAAGGAGTTTCCCCAGTCGACATACGCACTGAAGTACGATAACCATGTAAAGCAAAGGGAAACATCTTGTACTAATCCTTGTAATCACCACCATCTTCTGTACAATCTTCTTGATATTCTTGCTGGCTGCCTCGACAGAACCATTCATCTTTAGGCGGTACGGGGAAGAGTTGTGGTGTTCAATCTTGAAACTCTGGCATAGTTCCTTCATCATCTTATTATTCAAATTTGAACCATTATCGGTAAGGATTCATTCTGGAACTCCATAACGGCAGATGATGTCCTTCTTGATAAAGCGAGCCACTACCCGTTTGGTTACATTCGCAAAAGAAGCTGCTTTTACCCACTTAGTAAAATAATCGATTGCCACCAAGATAAAGCGATACCCATTGGAGGCGGTCGGTTCAATCTTAATAATCATATCAATACCCCACATAGCAAAGGGCCAGGGAAATTCCAAGACATTCAAAAGACTTAGCGGCACATCCACTTTATCAGTATAAATCTGGAATTTATGAGACTTCCTGGCGTACTTGAAACAATTAGATTCCATAGTCATCCAGTAGTAACATGCTCTCAATAATTTCCTGGACATTGCATGTCCGCCAGCATGTGTTCCGAAGGAACCTTTGTGGACTTCTTTTATTAGCAAACTTGCTTCATTTTCGTCCATACACTGCAACAATATCAAGTCGAAGTTTCGTCTGTATAACACACCGTCCTTGTTCAGGTAGAAATTTCCTGCCAACCTTCTCAAAGTCTTCTTATCTCTGCTCGATGCCCTAGGCGGACACTCTTGATTCTTGAGAAAATTTTTGATATCAAAATACCAAGGCTTCCCATCTGATGTTTCCTCTACTGCAAATATGAAGGCAGGCCTATTGAGGCGCATGATAGTGATGATTGGAGCTTCATTCTAATAATTCACTTTATACATCGAAGATAAGGTTGCCAAAGTGAGTGTCATCTGATTCTCGGCCCTCGGAACATGATGAAATTCCACCCTGTCAAAGAAAGGTAGCAATCTTCTAGCATAGTTCATATAAGGCACCAGATTAGGCTGACAGGTTTCTCACTCTCCTTTAATCTGATTGACGACTAAAGTTGATTCCCCATATACATCAAGATTCTTGATTCTCAAATCAACAGCTTCCTCTATACCCATGATGCACGCTTCATATTCAGCTTCATTATTGGTGCATTCAAACGTTAGCCTGGTGGTAAACGATATGTGGGGACCGTGGGGAGTTGGAATGATTGCCCTAATTTCGTTGCCATATGAGTTAACAGCACCGTCAAAAACCATCTTCCATTGAGAGCCTATTTCGGGACCTTCGTCTGGTAGAGGCTCGTCACAATCCTTCATCTTCAAAAATATTATGTCCTCATCAGGAAACTCAAATTTCATTGGTTGATAATCCTCAATTGGCTGCTTTGCAAGATATTCTGACAAAACACTCCCCTTAATGGCTTTTTGGGAAACATATTGAATATCGTATTCTGTTAGAACCATCTGCAACCTGGCAATTCTTCCGGAAAGCGCCTGCTTTTCAAACACGTACTTGATCGGATCCATCTTCGAAATCAACATGGTTGTATGATTTAACATGTATTTCCTTAGGCGTTTGGTTACCCAAGCAAGTGCACAACATGTTTTCTCTAGCACTGGGTACCTGGACTCACACTCTGTGAACTTTTTACACAGGTAATAGATGACGTGCTCTTTTTTACCTGTCTCATCGTATTGACCGAGTACACAACCCATTGAGTTCTCAAGAACTTTCAAGTACATAATCAAAGGTCTTCCTGCCACTGGGGGCATCAGTATCGGAGGCTCTTGCAAGTATTCCTTTATCTTTTCAAATGCCCTTTGACAATTTTCATTCCAAACAACCGCTTGATCTTTCTTTAACAATTTGAACATTAGTTCAGATGTGGCTATAAGGTGAGATATGAACCTTGTAATGTAGTTCAAACTCCCTAGAAAACCACGAACCTCTTTTTCTATTTTTGGCTCAAGAATTTCTTGTATTGCTTTTATCTTTGCAGGATCTACCTCGATTCCTTTTTCACTGACAATGAACCCCAATAGCTTCCCTGGCCTCACTCCGAAAGTGCACTTATTTGGATTCAACCTCAATCTGAATTTCATCAACCTTTCAAACAATTTCAAAAGATTAACCAAGTGACCTTCCTCTATTTGCAACTTCGCAATCATGTCGCCGACATACACTTCAATTTCATGATGAATCATATCATGAAAGAGAGTCACCATTTCCCGCTGGTAAGTTGCCCCTACATTTTTCAATCCAAAAGGCATAACTTTGTAGCAAAAAGTCCCCCACGGCGTGATAAAAGTAGTTTTCTCTATGTCTTCTAGGGCCATTTTGATTTGGTTGTACTCAGAGAAGCCATCCATGAAGGAAAACACAGAATATAGAGCAGTATTACCAACTAAAACATCAATATGGGGGAGCGGGAAATCATCTTTCGGGCTCGCTCTGTTCAGATCTTGATAGGCGACGCACATCCTGACCTTTCCATCCTTTTTAGGCACAGGAACAATGTTAGCGACCCATGGAGGATAGTCTGTAACAACAAGAAAACTGAAATCCAATTGCTTCTAGGCCTCTTCCTTAATCTTGACTGCCATACCAGGCCTGGTTTTTCTCAACTTTAGTTTTACAGGTGGACATTCTTCTCGAAGAGGTAGACGGTGTACCACTATGTCCGTATCCATCCCTGGCATATCCTCATATGACCAAGCGATAACATCTCTATACTCACGGAGCATTTCTACGAGTCTTCTCTTGACATCGTCTTCCAATGCAGCCCCAATCCTGACTTCTTTCTTATCCTCTTATGTGCCCAGATTGACAACTTCAATTTCCTCTTGATGAGGCAGAATGACTTTCTCTTCTTGTCTCAAAAGTCTGGAAAGCTCTTCAGATAGGTCATCATCTTCATCAGTCTCTTCTTCAGCTTGAAAATAGGATTGTCAAAATCATATCGAGTCATATCCGAATCTGAATCGGTGGCATCTGAGATGTGAAACCTGCATGATTGATGTTTTATGCTTAAAATGATATGCAAACAAGCACAAACACATTACCATTTTATTGTCAAAAATAAAAGAAGAAAAACAGGGATCAAAATATTTGAATGCAAACATAATGCCTTTCATTAATGATAAAAAAGAGTTCAAACATAATCAAAAAGGGCCCTACAAAGGAAAGCCACTACATCTTGGGCAGAACGTAGGACCACAAATAATCAAAACAAAGAAATTACTCTTCAAAAGTAACTTGGACTACTTCCTCCACAGTCTAATTGCACAAGTTATGACCAGGGACACACGACTGAATCCAAGCATTCATGCCGCAGTTGCTATTATTGTACCCCAAAATTTGCCCAACCTTTTTCTGGCCTTAGTTTATGTTTCATTTCATTGCTCTAGCATATTGCATTGCATAGCATTTTGCATTTACAGGGGACCAAGAGATGTGTGTATAACAAGAGGAATTTGTCAAAGGTTCCAAGCCTAATCAAGAGATTATATCCAAGTCAACATGGGGGTCATCATCATCAGAGACAAGTCAAAGCCTTTGAGAAAGCAAATCAATGTATGTGGTTCACCTGCTGTCTAGGAGGCCATTTGAAGGTCATCTGAGGATCACAAACCCATGGTTATGGAGGGAGATGATAATTTAAGCTCATTGGAGGCCTTGTAGGTCATTGTGGAGTTCATTCAAGTGTTTACACCAAGTGTAAAGAGATACAATTGAAGATGGTGCAATTAGGGTTTTCATCTTCTCAACCCTCAGTCAATTGTGAAATTGAAGGAGATTAAGACTCAATTCCAAGTCTTTAGGGTCATGGAATGTTGTATTGAGATACATGGGATATTATTTCAAGAGCAATTCATCAAGAAGCATGAGTGTGAGGAGTTACTGAATTAGGGTTCTCAGTGTAAAATCCCCTGTTCAGTGCCTAACTTCAACACCACCTATCTCAGGATACAAGTCTCATCTCATTTTGACCCCAAAATGAAACTTGTAGAGCATGTTTTTATCTTTCTTTTGAGTACTAGAAGTCCTTGATTGGATTTATAGAACTCATGTTATGATGCAACCAAGTTACAGGTCCTCAGATGAATGTGATTTTGATCAACAAAAGTCAACCAACTTCTAAGCCATTTTTGACCTAGAAGGATGTTTCTCCTCAACTTTTGATGAACACGAAGGTTGTTCCTCATGATCTTAGATTTCCAAAGAGTACTAGAAGTTCTTCATCTGATTTGTAGAACTCAAGTTATGTGGCTTGCAAAGCAGGGGTATTTTGGGAAAGTAAGATTACAGGTCATTTTCCTTATAGGTCCATTTCACCACTTTGCACACTTCAAATGGAAATCTTTTCAACTTCAAACTTTCTCCAAATGGGATCATTTGCTCAACCAAACAACAAGGCATCAAAGGTTTGGCTTGGATTGAAGGATCCCTAATGAAATTTCCATGAAAAAGGCCTTAAAAGGGGAAAATCAAATTTAATTCATTTGAGATCATTTTGTACCAACCTTGTGCATTTTTTGAGTGCCAAACACATTTCAAACACAATGCCAATTTTGGATTTTGAATTTGAGCTCAATTTGATGGCCATTTTCATGCTTACTTCAAGTTTAAGTAACATACTCAAACCATACCATGGAGTTAAATTAAGGAGCCATTTTTAGCCCTTAGATCAGTTCACCTCAGATGCAAGCTAGCTGAGCCATTTTGACAGCTTTGCAAGTACATTTTCGTGTACTTTTGGAAGCTTCCATGAGGAGAAATTTTGAAATTCAATTGGGCCCAAAGAGCATAGAATTGGGCTTTATTTCCATCTGAATCCATCATATTTAATCCCAGCTTTGTTCACATGCCTTCAGAACTGTTTTTGGTGAGAGATGGAGTGAGAACACATTGAGAAAAAGTGGTGAAAAAGTCAAATTCGTTTTTTTAGTTTCACTAAGTTTCAATCAAAATAAAACATCTAAAAAGCTTCCTTGAGTTTCATAGAACATTTCTGGGTGTTTTATTTCAAGCTTTGCTAGCAAACTGAGCTCTGTGGAAGTTTTCTTTTAGGTTTCTTTTCTTTCAAAATATCTCAATGTTTATGCATCCATGTTGCGCCATTTTTATATATTTGTGAACCTCTTGATGTGTAGATGGTTTATGGTATGATTTTGTGTTTGTTTGTGAACTTTTTTCATTTGAGCTTTTTTCTTGTTGCTTGCGTTTTGTTTTATTTAAGCACTATTTTTGAAAACCAAGCTCATATTCATGATCTACGTGAAGAGTAGATGAGTTTTGACTTTTATTTCATTGATTTTGGGGGATTTTTGCATTACCCGCGTTTAATGTGATGTTCACGGTGGCCGTCCCAAGGAGGAAGACGACTGGAGATGGTTTCCGACCGCCATCTGGTTTCCCTCTCATGTTTGAGGTTGAAGATGATGGCGTGTCATGATGCTGCGCATTGGATTGTTATTCAGTTGCCCAGATTAAGACACACGCTGCACTTTACTTGATCACCCACACACAATCATGTTTAAAACTTGGCTGAAACACGTGGCTATACCAATACCCCTTGATTTGATTACTTGTTGATCACACGATTTGGAGCGTGATACACCATACACCTCTGTTTGACTCACCATATGCGAGCTTTTCTTTTTTTATTTTTAGCTGATGGGCTCTGCTTGCTTTTGGCACCCCCCCTGGCTGGCCCATTTGGATTCCAACGTTGTTGGGTTGCTATTTGCACCCAGCTATTATTTATTTTCATTTTTTTTTATTTCTGTTAGATTTAAGTCATTTTAAAATACTTCCAAAAATGTTAAAATTCCACAAAATATATTTTGGACTCCTTGAGATGTCTTTTGTTTTATGAAATTTTTATTTTATTTTTTCTAATTATTTTTCAATTAAAAATGGAATTTAACATTGGAGGTGTTTTATTTGACCTAAATCTTGGCATGTTTTGGTTTTTATTTTATTTCTCTCATTTACTTTTGATCCAATGAATAAAATTCAATCCCCATATCAATGATGAGTTGATGAATTTTTGAGGATCATTTTACCCCTGGTTGGTTGACTTTTGATGCCCTTCATTTGACTCTAAATAATCCTCCTTCACAATGGAGCACCCTTGTGAATCAATTTCTATGGTGATGTTGTGAAGTGATTTTGATTACAACATTTTGGCCTCTTGTTGCCAACATATTTATGAGCTTCTTTCATTTTATATGATAATTTTTGAATCATTTTCCTATTTTTAGAGTAACTTGCAAGTCAACTTACCCAAAGGGAGGTTCATACATACATCTTGACCTAGTTTGACTTGGATATGACATTTTTGGATACTTTGAGCTCTCAATGCCTATTGATTCATGTTATTAACATGTTAAGGATGATGTTTGCTCATTTTGGTCATTATATTGTATTTTTCTTTTGCATTTAATTGCTTGCTTTTAAATTTCCAATTAGGGTTTCATTGTGAAACATGTTTGCTTTCCTTTGGGAATTTGCTTGCATTTCCTTGTGGTTTACTTGCTTTTTATTTTGAGCACTTTTATTTCATGTCCCTTGCTGTCCAATGAATTTGGAATATCAATTAAGGTAGCTTGATCCCTCCTTTGGAGGTACTTGAAGCAAGCCTAAAATGATGAATCCATGAGGACTTCTTTGTGCTTTCTTTTGCAGCTTTCTTGTGATGCATATGGTTGAGTGCACATCATGAGTTCCTTGTTGTCCACATATAGCCTCCCATCCTCACTTTGTTTTAGGTCTTCTTTGTCTTTCTTTTGTGTTGGTGTTTTGGCATTATAGTTGATGTTGTTTGGTTTAGGCCATTTCATCCCATTTTTGATGCTCTTGTGTGTTTCTATTGATGCATTTCTTGTTGCTTGAGGTTGAGATGAGCTTGTGGAGGCTATTTCCCCACACCAATTTCCTCCCTCACTTGCATTTCATGTTTGCATGTTTATGTTGTTTCCTGTTGTTTCTTTCCCTTATGACCTCTAAACTCTCTTAATCTGCACCGCTTCAAACGCCTGACACAGTGTTTCATGGATCTCCCCATCCACCTCTACATATTTGAAGGACGACAGGTGACTAACCATGATATCCTTTTCACGACACACTGTTACAATCTTCCCTTCAACCATATACTTCAGCTTCTGGTGCAAAGTCGAAGTGATTTCCCCAGCATAATGTATCCATAGTCGACCAAGTAGGCAGCTGTAGGCTGGCTGTATATCCATGATGTAGAAAACAGTGTCAAAGATCTCCGGGCCCACCTGAATTGGTAAAGTAACTTCACCAAACACTGATCTTCTAGTCCCATCAAACGCTCTCACTACCAGATTGCTGGGAGTACAAATCACACTCTGGGTGTCCAGCTTCATCAAAGCTTTCTTGGGCAACACATTAAGTGATGACCCTGTATCAACCAACACATGCGACAGAACAGCCCTCCTACACTCAATGGATATGTGTAAGGCATGATTATGATTCCTCCGAGCGGGAGTTAGATCCAGATCTGTGAAACCCAATCCATTGTCAGTGTTAACATAGGCTACTACCCCCTCAAGCTGATTGACAGAAATTTCCTGCGGTACATAAGCAGTATTCAGAATTCTCAACAAGGCGTTCCTTGCAATTGTCGATGTTGTGACCCGGAGCACCAAAATGAAAATCGCACCTTGCATTCGCGTCATAGCCCGGTGGAGGTGCGCCTGTAAGCGGTGCTAATGTCCTTTTCTGGATAAGATGTAATTATAGCAGATGTTGTAATAGTTGAGAGTAAGGCATATGCGGCATGTCAAACTGCCTATTAACCACCCTTCCTCGGTCTTGAAATTGGCGCGGCGCAATAGCTAGTTTCTGAGGTACCGCTAGAATAGTTATGCTAGCAATTTGTGGCTGCTGTTGAGGCTGGTATTGTTGTTGACGTTATGCTCTATTTCTATTTCTGTTTCTATATGATTTTACTGCATTCGAATCCCCTTCTGTTTTCTTTGAGTTTCCAAACGTCTTCCTCGCTCCTCCTGAAGTAGACCCTTCTCCGCCTTGTATCTTCCCCAACTTTATTCTGTTTTCTACCCTCTCACCTGTTATGATCAAATTAGAAAAACTTCCAGACATATTTCCAATCAACTTCTTATAATATATTCCAGGCAAGGTTGCCACGAACATATCAATAAGCTCTCGCTCCACCATCGGTGGTTGAACTCTCGCTGCTAATTCCCGCCACCTCTAGGCGTATTCTTTAAACCCTTCATTGATCCGCTAAGACAGATTCTGCAATTGAAATCTATTTGGTTCCAGGTCACTATTGTATTGATAGTGACGGACAAAAGCTTCCCCTAGATCCCTCCAACTTCTGATATGCGTCGTCTCTAGACCCATGTACCACTATAGAGAAGGACCTGATAAACTATCTTGAAAAAGTGCATCAGCAATTTCTCATCGTCTGAATAGGAAAACTTCTTCCGATAATAAGATCTGAGATGTACTCTAGGACATATTGTCCCTTTGTACTTATCAAAGTGTGGAACTTTGAATTTTGGGGGAATCTTAACCCCTGGTATCAACCCTAAATTGGACATGTCGAGCCCCAAAGAGTTTTGGTTCTCGAGATTTTTCATCTTTTCCTCCATCATCTTAAACCTTTTATCCGTGTCTGTCTGAAGGCCCATGCCCAAGTCTCCCATGGAGAAAACATCATCTTGCTCGTCTTCTTCCCATTGAGGACCTGCAGCCATATGTGCAACACCCGTTGCACCTGTCACATGAGCTCCTATTTGGTGACCTCCACCTGGAGGAATAACAACAGTGGGAATCACATTAGCCTGAGGAGTACTACCATTAGCCGGGGGAGGAATAGCAGTGGTCTCTTCATGCAAGACCCCACTACCATCCACCCTGGCAATTAGTGGCTGGACCAATGTTCTGAGCTGTTCTTGCCCATTGGCAACTACATGCATCATATCCATGAACTGAGTCATCCGATCCCTGAATTCTTGCAACTCTTACTGTATCTAATCCATAACTCTTTGCTGATTCCCTCTGGTGGGGTATCTGTGAAATGTATGGTCTACTATCCTGAAAACTGCTGGAAGAAAACGACATAGAGATAAGGTTAACGGTCCCAAGAACACCTGCTATGCAAAATGATAATGATAATGCAAAAGGCAAGCATGTATGTATGATTCAGGGAGATTCTCTCCTTGATTCTAGTTCCACAAACAAACAGGAGAGTAACAGATGGAATCACAAATCTCTTCTCATAAATAAAATGAGGACGAAAATTAGCATACACAAGATAATATCCTGGAATACACCAAAAGATGATCATACGACCCCATCTAACAAGCCTGGTGATGGTCTTAACACAAGATAATAACAACAGAGGAGAAAACTAAATAGAAGACTGCATCAGATAACTCTCCCTTCAGCCACGGTAACAAGTCTGAAACTCCTCTAACAACTCTTTAGTATCTGGGTGTTCAGGCTTTGTAACCAATGCCTGTATGAGCAGATCTTTTTTGTTGATAACATCCTTCAAACTTTAAGCATAATCTTCCCAAGCATCTTCTTCGAAGACATCTTCAAGTCTTGGCTTCTTCAGTTCTTCCCTTATCTTGAATTCCTCCAATGCTGACAAGGTTTCTCGTAACTTACGATCACTTTCATACCAGTGAGATGATTCCAATGAAGCTTTTTCATCTTTGATTCTGAGCTGCGTCTTCAGTATATCAATTTGCTTATAGAGCTCATCCTCTCTTCCTTTATTGGTAGTTAAAGTAGCATTCCACTTATCACTGAATTTGGATATCTCTAGGCGCGCCCTTTCCAGCTCTTTCTTCTTGTCTTTAAGAACATTACCGGTACTCTTCAAGTCTTGACCAATTCGTTCTTGCACACAAATCTCTTCTGTCAACTCTTTTCCCATCTTGTTCAAGGCTTCTGTCTTCATCTTGGCCAAGTAGGTTGCTTCATTCTTTTCGCTCTTCAACTGACTAATTCCTTTTTTAACTCTTCATTTTCCTTGCGTAACTCTTCTTTTTCGACCCACAACTATTTATACCTCTGAATATCAATTGTCGTAGGTTCTTCAATCACCAAAGGGTACAAAGGTTCTCTAACAGGGAATGGTAACAACATCTTTTCCACCCTTTCCTGAATCCAATCCACATAAGGTCCGTAGGCTCCGCAGTCACCTTTACCCAAAGAAAATTTTCCATTGCGGTGGATTCTTCCCCAAGCCTTTTCCAACCTGGCTAAAGTATCACAGTCAGCCGTTCCCTTGAAATACAGAGATTCCTATATTTCCTCCTCCTTTGGGGGCTCTTCCAAAGCATAACCAAACTGCCTGACAGCAAGAGCGGGGTTATAGTTGATACTACCCTTCCTTCCTATCAGAGGTACATTGGGAAAGTTTCCACATCTATAGATAATCTCCTTACCGAGCAGATCTCTATTAAACTAAACAATATTCTCAGATGTCAAACCCATAAATCTTTCTGACTAATTTAATGTGTCTAACATATCAACAAAAGCTCCAGCTCAAGGAAGATGCTCCATAAACCATTTGTAGAGAAGCGGCACACAACAAGAAACATTCTTTCCTCTTCTATTCTCATTCTTGTAATGTATTGAGTGGTATACGTCCCCCAAGAGAGTAGGTACCAGATTCCTGGAAGCGAAAATGTGAAAGGCATCCATAAAACAAAGTCTGGTATGTTGGGAAACAGAACTATGCCATATATGCATAAAGCCAGAGTAACATTGAAAACCACCCAACAACCTTCTGTAGCAAAATGTTGAGCCTTGCCCACCAAGAATGAAAATGGAAAACCAAGGACCCCATTTCTCTAGACCACTTTACCCTCTAATTCAGACTTGTTCAGATGAAGAGCGTTGTCCAACTTGATCAAGTCAGCTTCTTCTTCAGAGTAAAAGAAAGGCATCTTCTCTAAGACCGGAACTCCTATCAACAGAGAAAACTCCTCCATGGTAGGCACTAACACATAACCAGGGAAAGTGAAGCATCGTAGCTGAGGGTCGTAGAACTGCAACTAAGTGTGAATGGTTCCTCGCTCATATCTTGAGGTTTTGCGGCCAAAACACAAAATCTTCCCATAATCCTTCTTGAAGTCTGGCACAACACCATGATCAACCACATAAATGAGACCAAATAAAGGTTTTAACTCCGGCATCGGGAATTTGTAGGTGATAGTCCTCTTCAAACTAGGCTCCATGTTGATGGTGAATCAGATTACTAGAATCAAAGGGAAAATGTGCACCTAAAATCATAGATACATGCAAATGTTAAAACTAGATGAAAATGCAGATGTAAACAAGGGATCAAGCATGTTGTGCTGCTGACTGAGTTGAACCAGAATTCCACTTCGGCAAGAAAATACCAGAACATCAGAATACAAAAGTATAGAAACCCACAGTATCAAAGATTAAAGGTCTGCACTGACGAGAAAACCAGAAAACTGGGTTGGTTGAAGGTCAAGTTTCCTGCATAACCCCTCCCACTCATAGGTAGGATCTAATCTCTGATAAGGCACGACATCCTATGCAGGTCATCAATATCACGGACTCTCAAGTCGAGAAACAATGAAACGTTCATAATTTATGGTTTGGCATCATGGTCAAACGAGGAGGCCTCAACTGACTTCCTAATGATCGGTCTCCATAGTCGTTAATTTCCAGATCCAACGTCCTTTCAACTGTCTGAGACGTACAGGACAGGATGTCTTCAAAGAAAACTCGTCTGAACGCAAATTTCATGAGGACTATTGCATGCCAAACATGCAAGCCCTCGCTACTTTCCAAAATAATGTTAGATATTTACTCAAGCCTAGGTATTTGGCTTATCTCTCGATGGAACAACCCCACCCAACAACACAGCAACAGTATGATAATAACAATAAAGTGCGGAAAATAAAATGCAAATGCAACAATGTACAAATATAACACACATGCACACAAATATACATACCCACAAACATAAAAAAAATAAGCGCTAGGAATGACTCGCATAGGGAACCAGTGTCCCCAGCAGAGTCGCTAGCTGTCGCAACTGCGAAAAGTGGAGCCGGTGGAAACAAACAGAAGAGTCGCCACCGAAATTTATTTATCCCAAAGAGAGGGAAAGGAAATGATCGAATAAAACCTAATAGAAATGGAAAGACAAGGTCATCGCACCCCTCACGTATGAGCATATTTTGCAAAGTCGTACAACATGCTTGCCTTACTCTTCCCATGCGCATGAATTCATGTATTTGGTGTTCCCAAACTTTGGCAAAACCAGCCAAACACCCAATGTACCATTTTGCTCATTTTCAAATAACATTGTTGTTGCACCCCAAATTTTAACCCCTTAGATCTTCATCATCATTTTAGGATCATATTCATTTGTTTATCTAACCATAACCTATTTCAAGTTTGTCTTTATTAAGATACATGTGAATTAGGGTTCCGTACAGTTAGGAATTGAGTTTTTGATGGTTTATTCAGTCAATGTATTGGATTTATTCTCCATGAAAAAAGTCTCCACATCATCAAAGATACTACATTGGGTCAAGTATGAGTCCAATTTAAGTTTGTCACCCAAAGATCAAGAACAGTGCAATCCAGGACACCCGACTAGGGTTTCTGATTAGGAGAAGTCAATTGTAGTTTGACTTTTGATTAAAAAGGTGTTCCAACGATGGATTTATGGTTCATGAAGCTCATATGGATTAGGGAAGTCCACTCAAGAAGTTTCAAGGCTGACACCAACAGTCGATTCAGAGGTTTTTCATTGTTCGGTTCGTTTGACTGAAAAGTCAACCCATTGACCAACAGGGTTTTAACCCAAAATTGAAGCCAAATATGTTCCCAACATCATTTAATATCTAATCATGAAGTTTTGTGACCAATTTATCAAGAATTTAGAAGTAATCAAAAATTTGGGGAATTAAGGTTTTGAAAAGGGCAAAGGCCGCAAAGCCATAACTCCTTAACCACACAAGGGTTTTTGACCTAGTTTCAAGAGGAATGAGTTCCTAACACAAACATGAATATTGTAGTACCTAATTAGGTATTTCTAAAAAGTACAAGTGGGTTCCATAACTCTTCCTGGTTAGAGAGAACCAAGGTCCACAAGTTGGCAAAAACTCACATTGGTAAAACCAGGTCAGCATGAGTGTTTTGATTCCAAAACCTCTCCAAAACGACGTTAATTAAAGACTAAGCCTCATTTATGATGTTTATATTAATAATGAACATTTTTACATTAATTCCCACGAAAATGACACAAATATCAAAGGAAATTATTATTTAATGCAAGTTGCAAAAGTGAATAGTGAAGAAAGAGAAAAAAGGTGACTACCCTTGTCAAATCATCAACTTTAATTAAACAAGTCACCTCCTATTCTATCAAGCATGATGAAAAAAATCTATGGGAAATGGAGAATATCTTAGTAGAGTGGCTTAAAGACAAAGATGAAGATTGCATTGAAAAACTCAAAGATTTTAATGATGGAAGGTTAAAATTGGCAATTTGCTTCACTTTTGCCCATACCTTGATCCAAGGCTTTTGGCTATAAATAGAACTCAATTCCTACATCACAAACACACAAGTTACATGCTAGAAACCAGCTAGAACTCCCTTCCTTGCACAATCACAAGTTCTTGCAAAATCTCATTAAGTTTCCAAAATCCCTCAAAATCTGCTTTTGCGAAACACCTTTCAAAATCATTTCCAAACTTCTTCCAACTCAAGAAACACTTCAAACACATCAAATATTATGTATTTAAGCTATTCAAATCACTTCCACACTTATGTAACAAGGTTCTTCTGAGTTGGTCTTTGAAATCTTTGGATTTTGGAGATTTTCCTTCATTTACAAGGCATTTCGTCCACTAGCTTGCTTGGAGGTTGTTTGGAGCATATATTCATCATCCTAGGAACATTTGAAGATCTTGGAAGAGCTTTCAAGATCTCTGGTTTTCTTATTGCTTAATCTTTCTTCAAGAGGTAAACCTAAAACTCATAAATGTGAACTTTCCATTTGCATTTTACATGCTACCATGACTGTTTTTAGGGTTTTTACCATGATGTTCTTAAATTTTTTCAACTTGTAACTTGATTTTTCTTGTGATATTGATATTGTATTATTTATACATGTTTCTTAACATGTTTAAATAATCAAATTTGTTTGATACATTTTCTTACCATGTGCATTTTATTCTTTTTATCATTTAGATTTTTATGTTTTGTTCACAAACTTAAAAACCACATAACTTCTCCATTTTTTATCATTTTTAAGTGGTTATTTTTGAAAAATTCTTGTGTTGTAACATATTTCCATATAATGTTTAAAGAATTCTAAAAATCCTATTTTAGAAACACTTTGCATTATGAGCAAGTTATAACCCATTTTAGAGTTTTCACCCTCCTATCTTTCCTTCTTTATTTCAAACATTTGGAATTCATTCTATTTGAGTTTTTAATTTTAGATTATGAACATGGATTGTTAGCTTTCTTGGGAATTTAAGTTTGAATTTCAAATTTACTTGTACACATTTAGGTGGTTAACCTTTAAAAAGTTTTGATTATCCCCATGAGGTTTTGAACCTTTTGTTTACATTGTGTGACATTGTTGGTTTAGGTATGATATCCTTCATTTAACCTTTTATCCTAACTTTAGGATTTGAGTGCCGTACTCACTTTTAGCGTCCCTCCGTGGACATTCTTACACCCTCCTAACCTTAGCATTGGAATCGCCGTGCTCTATTTAGCGTCCCTCCGTGGACATTCTCTACCCTTTATCCTAACCTTAGGATTAGAGTCGTCGTGCTCTATTTAGCATCCTGCCATGGACATTCTTTACCCTTTTATCCTAACCTTAGGATTGGACTCGCTGTGCTCTATTTAGCGTCCCGCCGTGGACATCCTTTACTCATTACCCTAACCTTAGGATTTGAGTAGCTGTACTCACTTTTAGCGTCCCCCCGTGGACATTCTTACACTTTCCTAACCTTAGGATTGGAGTCGCCATGCTCTATTTAGCGTCCCTCGGTGGACATTCTTTGCCTTTTATCCTAACCTTAGGATTTGAGTCGTCGTGTTCTATTTAGTGTCCCGTCGTGGACATTCTTTACCCTTTATCCTAGCCTTAGGATCGGAGTCATCATGCTCTATTTAGTATCCCGCCGTGGACATTCTTTATCCTTTATCCTAACATTAGGATTTGAGTCGCCGTACTTATGTTTAGCGTCCCGCCGTGGACACCCTCTACCATAACAATCTCAACATAGATTTAGGAGTCTCCGCACTCCATGTAAGTACTTCCCTATAAATGCTTGCATCCCTCTGGAACCTTGACCACAGCCAAGAGTTCCTTACCCCTAACCAGGGGAACTGCGGTTGCTCTGGTTCTATTCCCGTCAGGATACATAGGCACGAGATGCGATGTCTTCGCGAGCAAACTTTTTATATAACTTACATATCTAGCCCTAGCACATTTCCTTTAGCAAGCAAAATTTAGCAAACAAAAATATTAACAAGAGGTTCCTGTAGAGTACTACAGATGTTTAGGATGTAAAATACCTACCCTAGGCGTAACCAACCCCTGAACCTTTAGATCTCTCTTTGCTTAACTTTAGGCCTTGCCTTTTGCTTTGCATTTTTATAGGTTTTTCTTTCTTTAAACCTTTCCTTTTTGGATAAATTAAAGTCCGGTTGTGAATTTAAGAATTAAAGATTCAAGTTAATTCAATAGCTTGATATCTGATTCTCACCGCAACAGAAATGGCGACTTCACTGGGGACATCCCCTAAGAGGGTTAAGCCCATATTGTTTATATTTGTGTTTGCTATATGTTTGATTTCTTGTATATTTGAATATATTTGTACATACATCTGTCTGTGCTTGGGTTTTCTGTATGCAGGGTTGTTACTTTGAGTGGTGAGGATAAAAGTCTTATACCCGGACTTGAGTGCAGTTATGATAGGAAGGTGGTATATTCAAGAAGGCTTATAGGGAGTTGATTCCCGACCAAGCTGACTTGAGAAACCACCACTCAGCGGAGGCCCTCTTGGGAGTATTTTTGTCGAACGAGTATTCGTGAAAACATTACTACTTTCAACCTAGGAGCCTGTGACACTGAGGACTTTTAGTTACCTTTTACCCCCACTTGGCCTTTTAGGACGTAGTGCGATGGCTATGAGGGAGTATTCCCAAAGTAGTTGATCGCGATACTACACCCAGACGAGACTCTCGAGAATATTATTGATTTCCAAGTAGTTGGTGTGTCGATAATATCCGAAAGATGGGTCGAGGACTCTGGGAACTTTGTTAGAACCCGTTATGCAGGTGCTTTACCCATAGTATACGCCCTATGGTTGGTTCGTTACCCAGAACTCATGCTGTGATCTTGAACCTTTGATCCTATTATGTGTGTTTTGCATCCAGTCTTGCATAGCATTTCATTGCATTTGCAACTTTGCACAGTTTGTTGCATACCTCTGCTTGTCCAGTCGTTCATCTCCGGTTGTCTTCATCTTCCAGTGTGCCTTTGAGTCGTCAAGCTGATTCCTCGACACCGATATCGGACTAGAGCTAACTATAGACGCAAGATGTCTGAGCAAGAAGTACACAATGCAGAAATCCGAATGGAGATCGATGAATTGAAATCAGGCGTGACTAAGCTCACCGAGATGCTTCAAGTCTTGATGGCCAGAGGAGAATCTCAAAGGACCGTCATTCAGGAAGTTTCAAGTGTTGACCCTGCTCCAATTCAAATACCGCCTTCAACTTGGCCAGAGTTTGGTTTACCTCCCAACTACTCTCCACCCCTTGCATCTACTGCTATGATCGGTCAAACTGTCAGACCTGTTTTTCAAGGTCCCGTCTTTACAGAAGCCAGACATGTGGTCCATACTGTTGCCCAGAATGGCCGAACTCCCTTTGAGATTCCTTTCTTTGACTACAATGCTGTTAGTGCTCAAGGGGAAGACCATGAAGATTTTGTTGAGCCTGAGATTGTCCATGAACAGTTTCAGAACATAGACAAGAGACTTAAGGCTATCGAGGGTACAAACTTCTTCAACGTTGATGCAGACAACATGTGCTTAGTTTCTGGCCTCGTTATGCCTGCTAAGTTTAAGATTCCTGAGTTTGTAAAGTATAAGGGTCACTCATGTCCAAGAGCCCATCTGATCGTGTACTTCCGAAAGATGGCAGCCTACACCAACAATCAGAAGCTGCTCATCCACTGCTTTCAGGACAGCTTGAGTGGTGCTTCTCTCAAATGGTATATGAACTTAGAGCATAACAGTATCCACTGCTTCCAAGATCTCGCCAATGCTTTTATGAAGCAGTACAAATACAATCTGGACATGGCTCCTGATCACCGTCAACTTCAAAATATGTCTCAAAATGAGAAAGAGTCAATCAAAGAGTACTCCCAGCAATGGAGAGAATTGGCTTCCCAGGTTGAACCGCCTCTAGCAGAGAAGGAGCTAACTGGAATGTTCATGGATACTCTGTCCCCTCTTTATTGGGAAAAGATGATAGGAAGTGTATCTTCAAGCTTTACAGATCTGGTGACTATTGGTCAAAGGTTAGAAGAAGGGCTGAAAAATGGTAAGGTATCCAAAGCCGCTGAATCTTCAAGTGGTACGAAGAAATCCTTTGGGGCCTTCCATAAGAAGAAAGAAGATCAAACCAACGCTGTCATGGTTGAAGTGAGAAATCCTCGTCTCCAACCAAGGTATAATCACTCTACTATTGATGTCGTTACTGTTGTTGCTGCTCCACGACCAGCTCAGACTCCTCAACATCCAACTGTTGGACAGAACCAGTATCGAAATAGGAATCAATTTGATCCTATTCCCATGACATATACCAAAATTTATCCCGATCTGGTTCTACAAGGGCTGATCACTACAAAGGCTTTTCAACCTCCTTCTAATCCTCCTTCAGCTGGATTTAGGGCTGATCTCCATTGTGCATTTCATGAGGGTGCCCCAGGCCACGACTTGGAACATTGTTATGCACTGAAAGCCAGAGTGCGTGAGTTGATTAGTACTGGAATCCTTAATTTTAAGGATAGTCATCCGAATGTCCAGAACAATCCATTGCCAGTATAGTAAAGGTGAAGATTTAGACTGACTTCAGCAGGTTATCTTCCTAAACGCCAGTGTTTCAGACAAGACGGCTCATCCTTGTCCTGATTTAGTCACTAGGCCTTTTTGTTTCTCGTTGTTTATACTTTCCTTCATTGTGTTTAAGTTGTTTTCCTTCAAACTATGTTTGTACTATTATGTTAATGAATGAGCATTGCAACTTTTGATTCAATTCATTTTGTCTAATATTTGCATCTTTATGCTTTATCTTTTAAAAATATACACCTTTTGTTCAAACTTTTGACATGCAAATATTTGATGGAGGATGATGAAAACGTTATAACCATAACTGTTGTCAGTATGCTTTCATTCAAACTTTGTTGACGATGTAAGGCATTGTTTCAACTCCCAAACACTGGAGAAATAAGGAAGATAATCCCTCGTTAACCCCTTCGAGCCTAGAAGTAAGAGTTTCTTTCTTTACAAAAGAACTGCAATCTTAACCTTGGGATGGGTAGTTCTCAGTTAACTCGGTTGTATGTTCATGCGAGACACTTTTCATATAAAGGTTGAATTCACAAGTTTTCCTTCACACACAACAAACAAGTGTCGAAGATGTTTTTCAAGCCAAAAAGCCAATAATGGTTCACCGTAATCATTAAAGCCAGAAAGTCACTCTCTTTCTTTAAATATATATATATATATATATATATATATATATATATATATATATATCAAAAGAAAAAAACCGCTAAGTCAAAACCTATGAAGGAGACTTAGGCAAAACTGGGGCATCACACTGACTGTAAGCTTTAAAAGAAACAGTTTAGGCAAAAGTTAGGGATAATAAAAAAGAGGAGGTATTTAAATCTTTACCCTGAAAATCCTCAATGTCAGAAGTAGTGACTGTTATCTCAAGGGTCCATGGACTTTTGGACCATTATCATGGCTATAATCAGTGTAATTCCTATAGGAACCTGAGTGTATACTCTGAGTTAACTGGGCATAGGATTGAAGATCATCACGTAGATTGGGTGGGCACAAATAAACTTTGAGCCTTTATCCTTTGTTTCTTAAACCGTGAACCAGGTCACGCTACAACCCTCAAAAGACCTAATTAAAACAAGGTTATTTTGAAAGCATACTACAACAAGGTTGCGTAAACTGACTCCAAAAGATCTTTGCAGATCATTTGTTTTGGCATCATACCTTTTTGCTTTACCTTTAAACTTTGAGTGTCTTGAACCACCGTGTTCTGACCAATGACTCATTTATTTTGCATCTTTCAAAAATGATTTTGATTTCAAAAGTTGCATGAACTTTACATTACCATGTTTGTATGAATACTTTTGTTTGCAAAATGGCTTTCCTCTCAAGGAATTTTCAAACAGTTGAGAAACGTGGTCGGTGATCCTATCAGGGGCAAGTTCTTTTCACATCCTGTCGAAGAATCAGTTCAGTATTTGTTCAAGGAAAGGTCTTCTCAAATGTGGTTTATCCAGAAGATATTTCAAGACTCATACTGGGGCAAGCCTTCCAAGCACCCAGCGGATCAGTCATCTTCAACAAGCTGAAGCGATTATCAGTTCGTCTACAACAATTAGCTAATCTGGGGCAGTTTACTTGAAGAATCCCCAAGAAACTCTTCATCCTTCCTACAAGGATCATCAACTTGATACAGTTTACCATTGTGGCAGAAATGTGCTCAGTAGTAACATCATTAGTCCCCAAGAAGAATGGCAGTGATCTCTGTGTTGAGGAATCTGTCTTACAGTCTTGTCTTCTCACCAAAAGAGTCGAGCCTTGTTGTCTGTGTTTGCATTTGCATTTGATCATATATCACCTGCATAATTCATATACATATGCATAACATGAGTGTTTCATCCTCATTTTTATTTCTCCCGAGGTCGTGTTTTATCCACGTCTTACCTTGTGGTCAAAGTCCAACTCACTTGGCACCTACCAAACAGATTTTTGTGTCGTGTCTATCTGATGTTCTTCCAGATATGACATTTCTTATCCGATTGTTCTTCCGGATATGTATGTTCCTATATACATCCAATACTATTCTCAGATACTATGTTTGTACCTTTCATTCAAAGTCATTATTAGATGTCTGGTTTCCTTTTATCCAACGCTATTCTTGAATGTCACCTTTATATGTTTCTCTCTCTGATGTTTTTCCAGATTGAGTCTTTGCTCTGATGTTTTTCCAGAACTTATCTGATGTTTTTCCAGATATTTACCTAGATTCTGATGTTTTTCCATAATCTATCCGATATTTTTCCGGATATGTTTCTCTCTCTAATGTTTTTCCAGTTCGAGTCTTTGTTCTGATGTTTTTCCAGAACTTATTTGATGGTTTTCCAGATATTTACCTTGATTCTGATGTTTTCCAAAATCTATCCGATGTTTTTTCGGATATGTTTCTCTCTCTGATGTTTTTCCAGTTTGAGTTTTTGTTCTAATGTTCTTCCAGAACTTATCTGATGGTTTTTCAGATATTTACCTTAATTCTGATGTTTTTCCAGAATCTATCCGATGTTTTTCCGGATATATTTCTCGCTCTGATGTTTTTCTAGATTGAGTCTTTGTTCTGATGTTTTTCCAGAACTTATCTGATGGTTTTCCTGAAATTTACCTTGATTTTGATGTTTTTCCAGAATCTATCCGATGTTTTTCCGGATATGTTTCTCTCTCTGATGTTTTTCCAGATTGAGTCTTTGTTCTGATGTTTTTCCAGAACTTATCTGATGGTTTTCCAGATATTTACCTTGATTTTGATGTTTTTCCAGAATCTATCTGATGTTTTCCAGAATATGTTTCTCTCTCTGATGTTTTTCCAGACTGAGTCTTTGTTCTGATGTTTTTCCAGAACTTATCTGATGGTTTTCCAGATATTTACCTTGATTCTGATGGTTTTCTAGAATCTATCCGATGTTTTTTCGGATATGTTTCTCTCTCTGATGTTTTTCCAGTTTGAGTCTTTGTTTTGATGTTTTCCAGATATTTACCTTAAATTCTGATGTTTTTCCAGAATCTTTCCGATGTTTTTTCGGATATATATATCTTTTGTTCTGATATTCTTCCATAACCCCTTTGTTGCTTACCTGATGTTCTCCCAGATATGTCTTCAAATACCCTTCTAAAATGTTTCAAATGAACCTTCAGATATATGTCTTCAATGTGCTTCTTTGGATATGTTCCAGAGTTTATTCAATGTTTTTTCGAGTATCTTTTGTATATTTCAGAGTTCATTCGATGTTCTTCCGGATGTCTCTAATGTTTGTTTCCGTGTCCCTGTTATATTTCTCAGGTTTCTCCTCACCTCATTCTATGATATTTTGAATGTTGTGACTCTTTTCCATCCAGTTCCGTTCATGGATGATGTTTGTTGTTTCCCCAGTGTGTCGGGTCCCCTGTGAGTAGTTACTCGTCGTATTGTCGTTCTTTTATTTTTGCTCGTGTGTCTGAATTTGTCTTGCATCCAAGCATCATAAAGCATCATTTAGAATTCATTGCCTTTAAACATTTGTTCTTTTGCATACCATCCGATCTAAGGGACAAAATTTCTCGTTCGCTATATTTAAATACCTTTCACTACGATTCTATGAGGATTATTATCTCTCATTGCCATCTGGTGAAGATATTTAAATAGGGGCATCTGTTGCACCCCAAATTTTGACCCCTTAGATCTTCATCATCATTTTAGGATCATATTCATTTGTTTATCTAACCATAACCTATTTCATGTTTGTCTTTGTTAAGATACAGGTGAATTAGGGTTCCGTACAGTTAGGAATTGAGGTTTCGATGGTTTAATCAGTCAATGTATTGGATTTATTCTCCATGAAACAAGTCTCCACATCATCAAAGATAATACA
Source organism: Lathyrus sativus (assembly GCA_963859935.3). Classification (NCBI taxonomy): domain Eukaryota; kingdom Viridiplantae; phylum Streptophyta; class Magnoliopsida; order Fabales; family Fabaceae; genus Lathyrus; species Lathyrus sativus. Next base: position 684,278,468 of record OZ012735.1, on the reverse strand, counting down.
TTGGGTCATGTATGAGTCCAATTTAAGTTTGTCACCCAAAGATCAAGAACAGTGCAATCCAGGACACCCGATTAGGGTTTCTGATTACGAGAAGTCAATTGTAGTTTGACTTTTGATTAAAAAGGTGTTCCAATGATGGAGTTATGGTCCCTGAAGCTCATATGGATTAGGGAAGTCCACTCAAGAAGTTTCAAGGCAGACACCAACAGTCGATTCAAAGGTTTTTGATTGTTCGGTTCGTCTGACTGAAAAGTCTACCCATTGACCAACAGGGTTTTAACCCAAAATTGAAGCCAAATATGTTCCCAACATCATTTAATATATGATCATGAAGTTTTTTGACCAATTGATCAAGAATTGAGAAGTAATCAAAAATTTGGGGAATTAAGGTTTTGAAAAGGGCAAAGGCCGCAAAGCCATAACTCCTTAACCACACAAGGGTTTTTGACCTAGTTTCAAGAGGAATGAGTTCCAAACATAAACATGAATATTGTAGTACCTAATTAGGTATTTCTAAAAAGTACAAGTGGGTTCCATAACTCTTCCTAGTTAGAGAGAACCAAGGTCCACAAGTTGGCAAAAACTCACATTGGTAAAATCAGGTCAGCATGAGTGTTTTGATTCCAAAACCTCTCCAAATCGACGTTAATCAAAGAATAAGCCTCATTTATGATGTTTATATTGATAATGAACATTTTTACATCAATTCCCACAAAAATGGCACAAATAACAAAGAAAATTATTATTTAATGCAAGTTGCAAAAGTGAATAGTGAAGAAAGAGAAAAAAGGTGGCTACCCTTGTCAAATCATCAACTTTAATTCAACAAGTCACCTCCTATCCTATCAAGCATGATGAAAAAAATCTATGGAGCATGGATAATATCTTAGTAGAGTGGCTTAAAGACAAAGATGAAGATTGCATTGGAAAACTCAAAGATTTTCATGATGGAAGGTTAAAATTGGCAATTTGCTTCACTTTTGCCCATACCTTGATCCAAGGCTTTTGGCTATAAATAGAACTCAATTCCTACATCATAAACACACAAGTTCCATGCTAGAAACTAGCTAGAACTCCCTTCCTTACACAATCACAAGTTCTTGCAAAATCTCATTAAGTTTTCAAAATCCCTCAAAATCTGCTTTTGCAAAACACCTTTCAAAACCATTTCCAAACTTCTTCCAACTCAACACTTAAAACACATTAAATATGATGTATTTAAGCTATCCAAATAACTTCCACACTTATGTAACAATGTTCTACTGAGTTGGTCTTTGAAATCTTTGGATTTTGGAGATTTTCCTTCATTTACAAGGCATTTCGTCCACTAGCTTGCTTGGAGTTTGTTTGGAGCATCTATTCATCATCCTATGAACCTTTGAAGATCTTGGAAGAGCTTTCAAGATCTCTGGTTTTCTTATTGCTTAATCTTTCTTCAAGAGGTAAACCTAAAACTCATAAATGTGAACTTTCCATTTGCATTTTACATGCTACCATGACTGTTTTTAGGGTTTTTACCATGATGTTCTTAAACCTTTTCAACTTGTAACTTGATTTTTCTTGTGATATTGATCTTGTATTATTTATACATGTTTGTTAACATGTTTAAATAATCAAATTTGTTTGATTCATTGTCTTAACATGTGCATTTTATTCTTTTTATCATTTAGATTTTTATGTTTTGTTCACAAACTTAAAACCCACATAACTTCTCCATTTTAAATCATTTTTAAGTGGTTCGTTTTGAAAAATTATTGTGTTGTAACATATTTCCATATAATGTTTAAAGAATTCTAAAAATCCTACTTTAGAAACACTTTGCATTATGAGCAAGTTATAACCCATTTTAGAGTTTTCACCCTACTATCTTTCCTTCTTTATTTCAAACATTTGGATTTCATTCTCTTTGAGTTTTTAATTTGAGATTATGAACATAGATTGTTATCTTCCTTGGGCATTTAAGTTTGAATTTTAACTTTACTTGTACATATTTAAGTGGTTCACCTTTAAAAACTTTTGATTATCCCCATGACGTTTTGAACCTTTTGTTTACATTGTGTGACATTGTTGGTTTATCTTGGGCATTTAAGTTTGAATTTTAACTTTACTTGTACACATTTAGGTGGTTCACCTTTAAAAGCTTTTGATTATCCCCATGAGGTTTTGAACCTTTTGTTTACATTGTGTGACATTGTTGGTTTGTGTATGATATCCTTCATTTACCCTTTTATCCTAACCTAAGGATTTGAGTCACCGTACTCACTTTTAGCGTCCCACCGTGGACATTCTTACACCTTCCTAACCTTAGGATTGGAGTCGTCGTGCTCTATTTAGCGTCCCTCCGTGGACATTCTTTCCCCTTTATCCTAACCTTAGGATTAGAGTCGTCGTGCTCTATTTAGCGTCCCGCCGTGGACATTCATTACCCTTTTATCCTAGCCTTAGGATTGGAGTTGCCGTGCTCTATTTAGCGTCCCGCCGTGGACATCCTTTACCCTTTACCCTAACCTTAGGATTTGAGTCGCCGTACTCACTTTTAGCGTCCCTTCGTGGACATTCTTACACCTTCCTAACCTTAGGATTGGAGTCGCCGTGCTCTATTTAGCGTCCCTCCGTGGACATTATTTACCTTTTATCCTAACCTTAGGATTGGAGTCGTCGTGCTCTATTTAGTGTCCCGCCGTGGACATTCTTAACCCTTTATCCTAGCCTTAGAATCGGAGTCTTCGTGCTCTATTTAGTGTCCCACCGTGGACATTATTTATCCTTTATCCTAACATTAGGATTTGAGTCGCCGTACTCGTGTTTAGCGTCTCACCGTGGACACCTTCTACCATAACAATCTCAACATAGATTTAGGAGTCTCCGCACTCCATGTAAGTACTTCCCTATGAATGCTTGCATCCCTCTAGAACCTTGACCACAGTCAAGAGTTCCTTACCCCTAACCAGGGGAACTACGGTTGCTCTAATTCCATTCCCGTCAGGATACGTAGGCACGAGATGCGATGTCTTCGCGAGAAAACTTTGTATATACTTTACATATCTACCCTTAGCACATTTCCTTTAGCAAGCAAACTTTAGCAAACACAAATATTAACAAGAGGTTCCTGTAGAGTACTATAGATGTTTAGGATGTGAAATACCTACCCTAGGCATGACCAACCCCCGAACCTTTAGATCTCTCTTTGCTTAGCTTTAGGCCTTGCCTTTTGCTTTGCATTTTTATAGGTTTTTCTTTCTTTAAACCTTTCTGTTTTGGATAAATTAAAGTCCGGTTGTGAATTTAAGAATTAAAGATTCAAGTTAATTCAATAGGTTGATATCCGATTCTCACCGCAACAATTTCCTAAATAAGTTATAAGCCAAAATCTGCCACAACCCAATGCCTCTCTCCATTTTGTTGCTAGCAGACCCAGAAAGCAACTATTGCATAGTCGTAGCAGCTCATGATCAACCATTGATTCAAAAATCACCATGAAAATGCAAATTGGTCCATTCAAGTTTCACCATAGTAAAACCCTCCAAAGCCTTATTTCACTTCATATTTAAGCTACTGAACAGCTTTAGGAAACCCTAGCCACCACTTTGTGCAAAAATCAGAAGTTGAGTTTTTGCATCCTTTGATTCAAGCCTGCAAATCTCTCCCAATATTGAACCATTTCCCAGGTTTCTTTCCATTCCATATTCTCCATAACACAACCTTCAAACTGTTTGCAAAAGGAGGAGTTGTTGACACTTTTCTCAAACTTAAAAACCAACTGTTACTTCAAAAGGGAAAGAAAATTCAAAGCTTGCTCAAAGGAGGGATAGCTTGCTGTTAGCTTACTTTGAGAAGTCTGCAAGAGGTAAGTAGTTTTGAACTCTCTATTTCATATGCATGAGTATCATTAAAACATGTTTGAGTTTGTTTGTGTTCTTGGAGTTGGTTAACTTTCATTTAAAATGTTGATGTGTATTGTGATGACAAGTCTGTGGCTTTGAATGTACAATCTTGTTGTGTTAATTTTTGCAAGATGTTTCCATGAGAAATAATGAGTTTTGTTGTTAACTTGACATTATTATGGCAAGTTTTCCTCTGTCCATATGAACTATGCTTGGTGTTTATATTTTGCTGTCAAATATGTGTATGCTTGAGAATAAAGTTTAACAGCTCAGGTTTAGTTGCTAGCAGGTTGGTACTATCATGAGTGTTCTTGGACTGTTGCATCTAGGAGAGCAGTTTTGGTTTTGATTTGATTGTCTAGGTCTTGTTACATTTCAGTTATGTTGGTGGGTTTATCATTTGAGACTTGCTTAGAAGCAGTTCAGGTTTAGGCTGAGGTATTGGTGAGTGGAACTCTTACTCTTAGAGTTGTGAAACTTTTTTTTAGTAAGTCGATTTATCAATTGGATTCCAACTCATAGTAGCTGCTTAGATCTCTTACATATGATAATTTGGTTGTATTTTGTTGAGAGCACTCATCTAACAGTCTTTGAACTAGTGTATTGAGGCTTGGCAAGTTGGTTTAAGGTTTTTTGGAGGACATTTTGTTTGGTTGGACTGTTCAGCTTAAATTTGGATTTGATTTGTGTGGAACTCATATATTCTTTTTGCTGCCCATATTTGTGCTTAAGAGCTAGGTCCCCCAACTCAGTTGATAACAGTTCTAAGTAGGAGTTTGGTTATGTTATAGTTGTTGTTAAGAGGTTAGATTCATCACCTCTATATGGATGCTTTGTAGGGTGGTTGACCATTTTGTATTTGCCGGCATTCACTCAACCTTGACATGTAAATGTCAGAGCCTTGTTTTTGTTTAGTACCAGTCCTGCACCCTTAAGCTGTGGCATTAGACAATTGATTTTCAGTTGTTTGGTTCAAGTTGGTTGTTGGCATGGTCATGTCAAGGATTTGACAGTTCAACACTTTTTAGGTTGTGCTGGCAGTTCTAGCTGGTGGAAGTTAGGTCTTAACTTTGTTCAGTATAGGTTCTCTGCTGCTTATGGCCATGCTTGAGATTTTGAGTTTGTTAACTCAAATATCATACTCCTATCAGGTTGTAGGAATTTAGGTTCATGCTATTTGTTTGTTGGAACAGATTTGAAGGATCAAATAAAGGCATGTCTTGAGGACTTAAGTCTGTTTTTGCTCAAAGGATGTTACCATATTTCTGGTGGAGTTTTTGATGTTAGGTTGTCCAACTAAACTTTAGAGGTACATTACTGTCATTGTTATGTACCTCTCTTTTGGAAACTTAACTTTGTTCATGTTTCCAGTTTTGTTTAGCATAATTAGGCTTGTGTTGTGGACTGTCTTTGGTTTTGCTTTATGCTACTATCCTAAGTCTTACATTAGGATTGCTTTTGGTCTTTCACATGTACTTTGACAATGATTGGATTCAACTGTACCATTGAAGTACGAGTTTATCAATTCCTGATGGCTGGTTGTTAACTTGGACATCATGTTAAGTTTAATTAGTGACTGTCATTTGGACAGTTTGTGGATATGTTGTTTGTTTAAGAAATACCACATTGTTGGAACATTGGTTCATTATTATGATGAGCATTGAACCTCTTACTGAAAATCATGAGAACTTTATGGCATGAAGTTATAACATATCATTTGGAGAAAATCACTTGAATTGATGGATTGCTTTGGTTCTGAAAGAATCATTTAGAATGTGTTAACTCATAGCAGTTTTCAGCATGTTTGATTGGACTGCTGCTGTTGAAATGGTTCATGATTGTTGGCTGTCAGTTCAACTTTGGTGTGAATGGTTGCTACAATTTATGTGTGAAATTCATAGCCTTGTGCAAAGTGGACTGATGGTGGTATTTGTCTAAGGATGTTTGGTTTAGAGTAAGGTTGGTGAGGTTGGCATTATGAGGACCCAAAACTGTTACTGTCATGAAATGTGTGGTTTGATTTTTGTCACTTGGTGGATATGTTATGTGCAACAGGGTTTGCTAATCATGATAATAAATTTTAAGCAGTCTAGGTAGTGTGTAGTCAGTGCTTAGAAGATTCCTTTGTGTAAGTATTGTTGTTTTAGCTTGCTGTTATGTGTGTCCAGTTGAGACCATGACAAGACTAAGTTTCAAACATTGACAGCATAGTGATTAAATGCTTGGCTTTTCATTCAGTACACTGTCTAGTTTTTGTGGAGAGGAAAACCAACTCAGATTTCCATTAGAACTTTGTTTAAGTTCCATTGTTTTAGCTGATGCTTGATGGAGGGAAGGCAAGACTTGAACTGTGCAGTTTGAGCATGTAGATATCTTTAGTTGAGGGTAGGTTCAGCAGTTAGTTTGTCATTGGAAAAGCTATATTTATTGAGCTCATTGATTAGGTTGGACTGTTCTAACTCAATTGATCAATTTGTACCATTCATGTTGCTAAATCAGTGGGGAATTTGTGTTTGTCCTTGGAAGAGCTTAGTTGGAATTCATTCAATGGATATTGCTTGGAACACCAAGGGTTAACTGTCGACAGTTGCTTCAAGTTTGTCAACTTCTGTATTCATCAGTTTGTTCTCAAGGTTGCTACAATGTGGTGGGATGTGCAGATCATGTTAAATGGATTGGGGGCAATTACTGTCATAAGCTTTTGCTTGAATATTAATGTCATTACTTGCTACTCATATGTCCATTCCTCATCCTATGTGTTTTTGATCCAATTTTCTGTTGGGACTCATTCCTTCTCATATTTGAAAATTGCTCAAACCCTCACCTGCTCTTGTTTTGCCTCTGTTTTGAACTTTGACATTGAAAATGCATTTCAAAACCTTCATTTGCTCTTCCAATTTTATTTTACTTTGTGTGTGTGTAATTTGGAAATATGGACAGCACCATCATGTTCCTTGTGAAAAATTGAGTGAGATAGACTAAAATTTCACTGAATTTGGTGAAGATTTGAGTAAGTTGTGATCGAATCGTATTTTGAGTTGTCACTTGATTTTGTGCCATGAGTCTTGCCCAACCTGCGCGCTTGCTTTGCTACATATGCACATGGGGTGGCTTGATACAACGGATGTATCGCCACCCTAGTGGTTAAATGTCTTGCCTTAAGTACTTGCCTTACCATGAGAACCTGAGTTCGACCCCCAGCGGGGGCGTTTTTGCTTCCCTTTTTTATTTTCCTTGTTTTTAATTTTTTTTCTTTCCCTTTCCAATTGTTATCACGCGCGTGTGGTTGGCTGGATTGGCATAGTATTGTGTTTGCAGCCCCAAGGTCTTGAGTTCAAGCCTTGGGTGATGCATTTCTTTCTTTTTAGCACTTGTTCAATTCTTTCTTTTTATTTTCTCTTGTTTTATTTTATTTATTTAAAAATAGTTTTAAATATTATAAAATCCAAAAAAATCATCTCTTAATATGTGGTTGTGTTAATTATTTTTTCTTCTTCTTATTTTTAATTTCCATTTTATTTTGTCATTTTATTTTGAATTAACAAGTTAATGTGCTTTGTGGTTTATCATTTATTCCAATCAATTTCATTTCTTTCTCCTTTCATTTGTGAGTGAATTATTTAGTGTTTACTTGGCCTTTGGCCATGATACCCTTAGAATTCCTAGTCCCTCCGTTTAGGATGGGAGTAGGAGAGACATTAGGTGTTCAATCCTATGCATGACAGCATTAGGATAGTTTCATTCCCTTTCATCCCAACTTTAGGAGCATCGTGCATGACGACTTTAGGTTCTAGTTTCCCCTTAGTTTGAGTCTTTCTCTTCTCATCTCCTAAACAATTTAAAACACTTAATAAAGAAAGATTTGTATCATACGCTATGAGCCTTAAGTATTTGAGGAATGATGGTTGGAGGGCCTTCTCTCAACTGTCTAGAGTGTTTAGCGTATGCCCTTTGGGTGATATGTGACACATTCGCTCTCAAGTCATAGTCTTTAGTGCGACATGAGTTTCAAACCATAAATCAATCCACTTCTTGTCTTAAAAAACACAAAACACAAAAACATCAAATCTTTTTATCCTTCGGGATCTTAATTGGAAAATCATTTTCATAAAAAGAGTGTTGTTAACTCTTGGTTCTACCGCAAACAAGTAACGCCTAAGTCTTCAATGGTCGAGCTGCATACACCTAACTGCTAGAACTAAAGGTTAACCCTACTCGGTTTAAAACACTCGAAACAACCCGTGGTCGTGTCAGCCCGAACTACGTTTGCTCTGATTTCTCATACCAGACGAGGATACGTAGGCACAAGACGACGATGTCTTAGCGAGCAACCTTCCCCACCTTTCACCCGTAGTTTTCCGAACTACGTTGACTCTGACTTTCCCATTGCACGAGGGAATACGTAGGCATAGGGCGGCGATGCTCTTTCGAGTATCTTCACTTTTCTTTTCTTTCATCCCTTAAGCCCATAGCTTAGATAGTTTTACACCCTTTTATATAGACAACAAGCATGGATCCCGTCGAGTACGACGAACATGAGGGGTGCTCATACCTTCTCCTTGCCTAACCGACTCCCGAACCCGAGATTTGGTTGCGATGACTTGTCTTATTCCCTTTTCGTAGGTTTTCTCTAATCGTTTCCTTTCCCTCTCTTTGGGATAAATAATGAATGATGGTGACTCTTCTCTCTTTGTCGGCCCCTCTTCGCAGTGATGCGACAGTTGGGCGTCCCTTGCTGGGGACTCTGATGTACTTGTTGTTGCTGAAAGAAAGGTGTCACCGCCGTTACATAAGGTGGTTGTTAATATCGCTCTCGCTGATTCCTTTGATGTTGAGCTCTTTTTTCGTGTGTCACGACACTCACTTCGCCTTCTTTCTTTTTGTGGAAGTTGCTAGTCAGCTTTTTGGTAGCACCTGTACTGGAGTTAGCAACTAAATTTGACACTTTGCCACTTTTAAGCCTTGCCTTAACTTTTACTCCCACAGCTACAATATCAGTGAAGTTCGTTGTGACACTGTTGATTAGTCTTTCGTAAAACTCAGGCCTAACTGTGTCTAAGAACCAGCCAGCTAGTTCTTTTTTAGTCAGAGGTGGCTCAACTTGAGCAGCGGTCCCGCGCCATCTTTGTGCATATTCTTTAAAGGATTCAGTACTCTTTTGCATCATGCTAAGAAGCTGACGGTGATCTGGGGCCAGATCCATGTTGTATTTATATTGTTGGATAAATGCTTCTGACAAATCTTGAAAGCCATGGATCTTTGCCTGGTCTGGGCTCAGGTACCACTTGGCAAATGCTCCCTTGAGGCTATCCTGAAATAAGTGTACTAATAGCTTGTCATTTTCAATGTGTGGAGCCATCCGCCTGCAATACATGATCAAGTGAACTTTAGGACAAGTATTTCCCTCATATTTATTGAACATTGGCATTTTGAATTTTGGTGGAAACACCAATCCTATTACCAAGCACATGTCTTTGGCGTTTGATCCAAAGACATTACTCCCTTCAATAGCTTTCATTCTCTTAGCCATGTGTCCATCTCTACCCTTAGCTTTTCGTGCTTCTAGTCTTCGATTTCATAACCATCTGGTATGTCAAAGATTGGCTGATGATTGTTGAAGGCAAGTCGAGCATGTGTTGGACCTCTAGCCTGGGTGAAGAGAGGATTTGTCATCATCGGAACAACTTGTGGTTGAAAGCTGAATGGTTGAGGATTGCTGAGCGGAGGTAGAAAATCCCTGGACATGTCGAATAGAAACTCAGTTGTTGTAGCTAGAATCGTGGGAGGATTTGTTGCTGCTGTAGTGACTTCAGATACCATTGTAACCTGTGTATCCATCTTTGCCTTTATGACATTAAGAACTTCCATAATCTGACTAACATTGTCTTTGATTCCTTCGATATCATTGTCGATCTGATCGATTCTCTAGTCGTTGTCGGCCATCCTCCTTTGAGCTCTGGCTCGAGTGTTGTATCTGTGGGAACTCAGCGTGACTTCTTTCCTCCTATTTCTCTCTAGCGGACAAGAATAACATATGATATGCGGAACCCATGCAAGACCAATGCAGAATGATATGCAGATGCACATGCAAATGCAAAAACCAACCATTCAAGGAAAAACAACAACTTTATTTACAAACAAAGTTAGAAACACACGTAACAACGTGCTTTAAACGCATATAATCATTGATAAGTTGAGATCCATTACAATAGATAGCTCTTACTAACAAGCAAGACCTTTCTTACAACAAAAGCAACTACAACATAAGATTACAATCTTAAAGAAAACAGGAAATGACGAAATGTTGATCATTCTAACTAGATGATCTTTCTCCTTCTTATAACCTGGGATGGATTGATTCTGACGAATTATCTCCCATAGTTCTGCATTTTCACGTTTTGCTTTCACTAAAGCGTATCTCAGCTTCTCCCTATGTATAGGAACCTCGGGCTCCATAGTGATCTCATAGGTATGAGTATAGAAGATAGTTAAAGATATCTCCTTTGACCAAAGTAGATAGGCTCTCGTGGTTAAACAGCTCACATTTTCATCTGGGGTTTCCCCTTGTAGAAGCGGGTGAAGCCAAGCAAAACTGGCTTGAGTCTCTAGTTCTTCATTGCTGCCTTTTTCATAGGAATAGGCTCTTAGCAACTCTGACTCTGGCTCTGGCCCTGTTGAATATCCATGCTGGCAGCGAGCAAGGATTAGATTATAGCTGATTACTCCTCTAGTACCAATGAGGGGTACGTTCGGGAAGTCTCCACAGCTCGGGATCATAATGACACCGCTGATCTTCGTATCATACCAGTTGATATCATAATGTCTTAGAGTTATTAATTTCTCAATCCCATGCTTCTTTGTTGGGGAGATTCCAAAGAACCTGAGATCGTACAATTTTCGGCGATGGTGTTGCGGTGAGAATCTTGATACCAAACTATTGATTAACTTGAATCTTAATTCATTAAATTCACAACCAGACTTTGATTTATCCAAAGGAAAGGTTAAAGAAAGAAAAACCCTTTTGCACGATGTAACAACAACGCTAAGAGATCAGGTATCGGGGGTTGGTTATACTTAGGGTAGGTATTTCACATCTTAAACATATGTAGTACTCTACAGGAACCTTTTGTATGTTTGTATGCTATACTTTCTAAATGTTTGTTATGGTTTGGGATTGGGATATAAGGTAGAGTTGTAGGTAAAGATCTAAGGATAGTTTCTAAGTTTGCTCGCGAGAAAATACTTAGAAGGGGGGTTGAATAAGTATGAAGATAAAAACTTAGAAATAAAAACTCAAGTATTTTTATCCTGGTTCGTTGAACTCAACTACTCCAGTCCACCCTTCCTAAAGTTATTTGCCTTTCTCAATCAAGGACTTAATCCACTATTTAATCAACTGATTACAATAGTAAGCACTAAGAACAACTGTTCAAAGTCTTCTCAAGAACTACTGATCCTAACTGGATCTTCTTAAGGTTTTTTTACAATCAAATTTAATAACAAATACAAGTGTTTAAATTGCTTCTAATAAAGCTTTATCACAACTGTGATTTTTCACTTAATATTATGAACAAAGAAATTAATTCTAGAAAGAATATGAATAGTATGAGAGCTTTGAATATTGATTTCTTTTCAGGTAAAACGTCAACTGAAGAGGATGGGTGAAGACTTGCTTTTATAGGCAGCTTGATCTAAGAGAACTTCACGTTGAGAAGAGTGTACCAAAAGGTCTGAGCCTTTTTGTCTTCACATCAAGTGACCTTTCCTAGAAGAAGAAAGCACAGAGAAATCCTTTTTGTCTGTGTTCTTGTGTCTAGCATAAATAAGGAAAGAGTCGTTTGGATTATTCCAACGGACATAATCTTTGAATTCTTCTTCTTCAATTTTCAGTAAGATTCATCAGAGTCTTAATTTGATCAGAGCCTTCTGATGTTGATCAGAGCTTTGCTGAATCAGAGTCTTTGCAGCAGGTGTGCTTTTAGCGTGTATAAGTTTAGAGCATATTTGAGTCAGATCCTCAGTACTGGCAGCTTTAGTACTTTCAGAATCTTCTGTAGTAACTATGCTTTGAAAACTCTTCATACAGAATTCTTCTTTGGTTCAGATGCTTCTGACTTGCTTCAGATTCTTCTGGAGCTTTTGCTTCAGATCCTTCTAGAGCTTCTGCTTTAGATCCTTCTAGAGCTTCTGCTTCAGATCCTTCTGGAGGCTACGCTCAGGATCTTCTGTTGGCAGCATTCAGAATCTTCTAATGGATGCATCTAGCACTTCAGAGTCTAGCATATTTCTTATGTTCAGTTCTGATTTGCTTCTGGAGTGATAATTACTTTAATATCTACAGCAAACACTCTCAAGCAAATTTTAGAGTATATAATTCTTGATTACAAAATTTCATAATAGTTATCATCAAAACATAGAGATATTATTAAGAACCAATTTGTGTTCTAACAATCTCCCCCTTTTTGATGATGACAAAAACATCAGAAATTTTGTTTAATTGAAAATAGAATAATTATAACTCCCCCTGAGATGATGAATCTCCCCCTGAATTAAATACAAATAAGGAATAGAAACTTCCCTTTTGTCTTGAGTATTTTTCAGTGTTAGAGCTTGATTGTTCTTTAATATTTGAGAGTCAGAGTGTCTTGCATATTTCAGAGTCAGAGTCTGATAATTGTCAAATGATCTGAGAGTCTCAGAGTTTCTTTTACAGAGTGTACTTATCAAATGTTCTGAAATACTCAGATTTAATGTTAGATAAAATTGATATGTCTGAAGTTTCATTCTGGTGAAGTTTAATTAAACAGTTCAGATCTATATTTTCTCCCCCTTTTTTGTCATAAGCAAAAAGTGATAACTTTGAAAAGACAAATAAAAGGAAACAGTAAATGAGATAAATCAAGTAGAGAAAACTTTGAAACATTCATTCATTCAATTCAGAGTAAGAGTACACACATCAGAAGATATTCAAAATACGTAAGCAAACATCAGATGCAAACAACATAAAAAGAATAACTAAGAGTGTTTTGACAAAAGCATCTTCAACAAATCCGTGATCTCAGAAGAGGATTGTTCTTGTTTTGACATCCACTTAGCCATAGTTTCATTCTTCTGATCCTGTTGGAACATCCACTGAGTCATGTCTTCAGACTTCTTATCTTGTTTAGCCATCCATGACTTGATTTCTAATTGACCAGCTTCCAGAACTGCAATCTTATCTTCAAGATCTGGATGTTCTTTCTTAATCTCAGATGAAGAAGGTGGAACAGTTTCTGAAGCTTGAACAGAGTCAATTTCCATAGGGGCCTTGGAGCAAGGAGCATTAGAGCCAGAAGGATGTTCTATCAGCGTCATGGCCAGAGAGTTGTCTTCAGATGCAGATTCAATATTCTCTTCTGATGATGAAGGAGCATCTGTAAGAAGCAGTGGTCCAGATCTCTTAACCGTCCAGAACAGACTCCTAGCAGCTTCAGCAAATCTGAGCTTCGCATCATCAGAACATACGTTCTTCAGATTTGATGCTACAGTGTTGAATCTGTTTATGAAGCCATTCCAAATGACATCAGATTCCTTTGCATTCATTGTTGATGAACACTTCCTCTGTACAGTACCTAAATACATATGTATTTCTTGCAAAAAACATGTAAATAAATGATCAACATTTAGTCTAGGTCTGGGGTGTAACAGAGTTTCCAAGGTTATTGGCTTGGGTTGGGGAGTAGGTGGAAATATGGATTTGTGAATGGAGATCAGAGGAGGAGGGTAGTAGGGTATGAATGGAATTTCAGAGGATTTGTCAAGTATTGATCTATTTAAGGCATTCAACAAATTTGGTTTTGCTTTTGTGTGATAGGAAACCACATCAAAGGGTTTATTAGAGTAAGGTTGGAAAGCAGATTTAGCAGGTTTATCAGAATTAGCAGGTTTATCAGATGAAGCAGGTATATCAGCTTTAGCAGATATAGCAGAGTATGGTTTTGGATCTGATGAAGGTACTGCTGACATGGTTTTGATATATGTTTGAAGCACAGATGGTAGAATGATGGTAAGTTTGGGTTTGAGAGGAGTGATGGTTTCAGATGGTTCAAATCTGTCATAGAAATATTTTATTTTTAAACCATGGGGAAGTTTGTGAAGGTGTGATGAAAACAGTTTAAGCGAAGCAGAGGGTACACACTCAGATGTGCTTGACTTGGGTGTAGGATTGGGAATGGTGATTTCAGAAGATGGTTTAAGTGTTGGAATATGATCTAGAATAAGAATTTCAGAAGAGACAAGGGGTTCTGGTTCGTTTACTTCAGAATCTCTGTGAGAGAGGGATACCAGAAAATATGGGTGAATATCAGATTCTGAGGAATTTGAGGATGTGGTTGGTGTGCAAGAGGTAGAGGATACTTGAAAGACAGTTTTGAGAGGTGTAACATCTAGAACCTCTGTCTCTGGGATATTGGTTCCAGATGGGTTGGTTGATTCTGAAGGATTTTCAGAAGGTTTTGATGGGGGTTCAGATGTAGGTGGTTCTGATGTGGGTGGATCAGATGTAACTTTGATAGGTTCAGAAGTAACTGGTACAGATGCAATGGGTTCAGATGATGGTGGTTTTTGTGGTTGTGGTTGTTTTTCTTGTTGTTGTGTTTGTGGTTCAGATTGTGTTTCTGGTTGTTGTGTTTGTAGTGATACAAATTGTTTTTCTTGTGGTTGTTGCTGTTGTTCAGATGGTTTTTCTTTTTGTTGTTCAGATTGTTTTTGTGGTTGTTATTCTGATTGTGGTTGTTGTGGTGCAGATTGTTTTGTTGATATTTCTGGTTGTGGAGTCTGATTTTGTGGTTTTGTTATTGTTAGTTTTGGTACAGATGATTTTGTAGTGGAGGGTTTGATAGGTGAGATGGAAGCAGGATTAGATGATTTTTGTGGGGATGGAACAGATGTATGAGGTGGAGCAGTAACATATTGTTCCTGAGTAGAAGGTGGTTTAGGGATAGACTTAAGTGTTGAATCATTTACAACAATATTATTTACAGAAGATACAGAAGATTTGGTACCTTTAATCTTGATACGTTTTGCAGGAACATAAGGAGTGTCTCCAGATGCTTTCCTCTTTATCAGCTTCTGAGGCTTCTCAGCAACCTTGGGCTTCTTCTGAACAGGTGCAGCTTCTGCTTCTGATTGACTTCTTTTTCTTGGGATCTCTTCTTCTACAATAGGCAATGGTTCCCTTGCTCTCTTCAGAATATCTGCAGGAATTGGCGTTCCATCTGCCTTGCAAGCATCAATATAACTCACTATAATTTCCCTTGGTTCTTCAGCAAAGAACAGAGGATAGTCATCTACTGGGATTCTCTTCTGACTGAGTTCAGTGATGTTCAGCTTCTTGGGTGTTGTTGTGAGTTCTTCTACTATTTTTAGTCTCTGAAGACTTTTTGCATTCAGAGCTTTTCCCAGAATAAATTCAAGTTCATCTGTGACTCCAGCAGCATATAGAGCAGTCACCAATCCATTTTCTGTTAGAAAATCTGAGATTAACCTTCCAAAGGGAATCCAAGTTCTGATCTTCTGACCCTTTTCTTTCACAGATTCTCTGGAGGCATTTATGTGATTCCATAAGTGCATAAACAGAATATAGGGAAGATCTACCTTGGTGTTCTGACTTAAGCAATACATAAAGTAGAGCTGTTCATTGTTTACATAGTCTGGAGAGTTTGTAGACTTTCCATGATGAATGCATCCCATGAAAATCTTAGACCAGATCTTGTAATCAGGATTCAGATCTTTGAACTTATTAGAAGCTTGTCCAGCAGTCATCACTTCCTCATATACTTCATCCATATCTACATGCCCAGCTGGCAGGTGAGATACTCCATCTGTCTCCTCATATCTAATGAGTTTTCTGATCAGATCTTCTGTGATGATTATCTCTTTACCCAGAACAGAAGATAAAATAAACTTAGGGTATACAGCAGCATGGATCCAGAATTCTTTCACTAGAAAGGGGTAAACTGGTCCAAAAAGTCTATCAAAATATTTCACCCATCCTTGAGCATCTATTATGGAGCGAAACTCAAACCCATTCTCAGTCAGTGAATCAAATTCCACCATTGATTCACAAAGAACCTCCAGTTTGTCAACAGGTGTTAACAAGGTTCTCTTTGGTTTCGTATATGGAGTCACACCCATATTTGCAGAAGTTACTGCAGCCATGATTGATTGAAAATGAGCAGTAGTGGATGATGAAGTTGCCATTGAAGATGAGTTTGTCAAACGCTTAGGGTTTTTGTGAAGAGAGAAGAGAAGACACAAATGCATAAACGATTGAGATTTGAAAAGTGTGAAAGTGGTGAGAAGTGTGATATTTATACTAAACACTTAGGCATACAAACAGTCAGATAAAAGCACGTTCACACAAAGCATTTAATGAAAAATAATAAAAATTATTTCAAGCATTTATTGATTTTGACAATTTGGGGGGAAATCAAGATTTTCACTATTCAAACTTCACCTCAAACGTCTCTTCAATAGTGTACACGCCACCTTTGCAGATTCAGAGTGACACGTGTTTGCTTGCATGTGCTTCTGAATTCTCTTGAGAAATGAAACGTTAACCAACGTTCAGATCCTCTGAGTATTGTTAGTTTAGAGTTTCACACAAAAATAATTAAAAGAAATGAATAAGTAATCAGAAGAAATACTTCAGAGCATTAAGCATTTTTGCATCTGTAAAATTTGCTTCTGACAAATATTATTCTGGACAAAAATCCATACCAATATTTTTCAGAATAAATTTGAATCTATCTTCAACAAGGGGTTTTGTGAAAATATCTGCCCATTGATGATCTGTATCAACAAAGGCTAAATTTATAATTCCCTTCTGAACATAGTCTCTGATGAAATGATGCTTAATTTCTATATGTTTTGCCTTAGAGTGTAAAATGGGGTTTTTAGACAAACATATAGCAGAAGTATTATCACAGAATATAGAAATTTTACTTTCAAATATCTGATAGTCTTCTAGCTGACTTTTCATCCAGAGCATATGCGTGCTACATCCAACAACAACAATATATTCTGCCTATGTGGTTGATAATGCAATTGTGGGTTGCTTCTTGCTGTACCAAGAGATTAGATTTCTTCCTAGAAATTGACAACTTCCAGAAGTACTTTTTCTTTCCACTCTGTCTCCAGCATAGTCAGCATCACAGAAACCAACTAATCTGAAATCATCAGATTTTCTGTAACACAAACCCACATTAGAAGTACCTTTCAGATACCTTAGGATCCTCTTGACAACTGTCAAGTGTGATTCTCTAGGATCTGATTGGAATCTAGCACACAAGCATACACTGAACAATATGTCAGGTCTAGAAGCAGTTAAGTAAAGAAGAGATCATATCATACCTCTGTAGAGTTTCTGATCTACTTTCTTACTTACCTCTTCCTTGCCTAGTGAACTGGTTTGATGCATGGGAGTCTTTGCCAGCTTACTATCAGTCATGTTAAATTTCTTCAGAAGTTCTTTAACATATTTGGTCTGATGTATGTAAGTGCACTCTGGAGTTTGGTTGACTTGAATTCCCATAAAGAATCTCAGTTCTCCCATCATGCTCATTTCAAATTTTGCCT
Organism: Lathyrus sativus; assembly: GCA_963859935.3. Lineage (NCBI taxonomy): Eukaryota > Viridiplantae > Streptophyta > Magnoliopsida > Fabales > Fabaceae > Lathyrus > Lathyrus sativus. The sequence goes on along the minus strand of OZ012735.1, from coordinate 684,260,967 downwards.
GCATACATTGAGCAAACTCCTTTCCCAGCATAGTATTGGTAGATCCAAAAATGATATCATCCACATATATTTGACAAATTAGAAGAGCTTTCTTAAATGATTTACAAAAGAGTGTTGTGTCCACTTTGCCTCTGATGAAATTTTTCTCCAGAAGAAAATTGCTCAATCTCTCATACCAAGCTCTGGGAGCTTGTTTTAAACCATACAGAGATTTCTTTAGTTTGAAAACATGATTTGGAAATTTTTCACTCTCAAAACCAGGAGGCTGGTGGACATAAACTTCTTCTTCTATAATACCATTTAAAAAGGCACTTTTAACATCCATCTGATACAGAGTGATGTTATTTTGTGCAGCAAATGAAATAAGGAGGCGTATAGATTCTAACCTTGCCACTGGAGCATAAGTTTCAGTGTAATTAATACCTTCTTGTTGATTGTACCCTTGAGCAACAAGCCTTGCCTTATTTCTTTCAACTTCTCCTTTCTCATTAAGCTTATTTCTGACGACCCATTAAGTCCCAATTATATTGAATCCTTTTGGTCTTTGAACTAAATCCCACACATCATTTCTGGTGAATTGATTTAACTCTTCTTGCATGGCAATAATCCAATCATTGTCTTGTAGAGCTTCATCTACAGAAGTTGGTTCAATTACTGACACAAGTCCAAATAATGATGCTTCAGATGATCTGAGAAAAGATCTTGTTCTGATAGGATCATCCTTCTTTCCAATAATAACATTCTCTGGATGAGAAGCTTTGATTCTGGAAGATGATCCTCTAACAGTTGATTCTTCAGAAATGTTTAAATTGTTCATCTAAGAAGTTAAAGGAATGGCATCTGGCGTTGCTTCTAGTTCCTTCACTTGAGCTTTGTCTGCCTCTGAGCTTTCAGAGTCTGTGAAGACTACTTCTCTATCTGCAGAGTTTTCAGACTGCTTTGGCTTTTTACTGCCAAGCTTATCATCAAATCTAACATGAATAGATTCTTCCACAATATGTGTCTCAGTGTTGTATACTCTGTAGCCTTTAGAGCGTTCAGAATATCCAAGCATGAAACAGTTCTGTGCTTTGGAATCAAACTTGTTTAGATTTTCTTTAGTATTTAACATATAGCAAATACATCCAAAAGGATGAAAATATGAAATGTTGGGCTTTCTGTTCTTCCACAGTTCATATGGAGTCTTCTCCAGAAGAGGTCTTACAGACACTCTGTTCTGAATGTAACAGGCTGTGTTGATTGCTTCTGCCCAAAAGTGTTTTGCCATATTAGTCTCATTGATCATGGTTCTGGCCATTTCTTGCAGAGTTCTGCTTTTCCTCTCTACAACTCCATTTTGTTGTGGAGTTCTAGGATAGGAAAAATCATGAGCAATGCCATTTTCATTAAAATATTTTTCAAAATATTTATTTTCAAATTCACCACCATGATCACTTCTGACTTTTATAATTTTGAAATCTTTTTCATTCTGGACTTGTTTGTAGAAGTCAAAGAACACAGAATGTGACTCATCCTTGTGTTTTAAGAACTTTACCCATGTCCATCTACTATAGTCATCAACAATGACTAATCCATACTTCTTGCCTCTAATGGATGCAGTTTTCACTGGTCCAAACAGATCAATATGAAGTAATTCTAGTGGTCTGGAAGTAGAAACAACATTTTTTGATTTAAAAGATGATTTTAAAAACATCCCTTTTTGGCATGCTTCACAAAGAGCATCTGAGGTGAACTTCAGATTAGGAAGTCCTCTGATAAGATTAAGTTTATTAATCTGATATATACGTCTCATATTAATATGCCCCAATCTTCTGTGTCAGACCCATTGCTCTTCATTAACAGACAAGAGGCATTTAACATTCTGAACCTTAAGTTCTGAAAGATTTATTTTATAAATATTGTTTTTCCTCTTACCACTAAATAGGATAGAGCCATCCTTTTGACTAATAGCTTTACAACATTTTTGATTAAAGGTAATATCATAACCATTGTCACTTAATTGACTTATGCATAATAAGTTATGCTTTAACCCTTCAACAAGTAAAACATTAGTAATAGAGGGAATTTTACCATTTCCAATGGTGCCAGATCCAATGATCTTGCCCTTCTGATTCCCTCCAAATTTCACATCACCTCCAGATCTAAGCTCCAGACTTTGGAACATAGACCTTTCTCCTGTCATGTGTCGCGAGCATCCAGAGTCCAGGTACCATGATTGGCGTCCTGACCTTGCTGCTAAGAACATCTGCAACAGGAATTATTTTACTTTTAGGTACCCAGATCTTCTTGGGTCCTTTAGGGTTAGTTGTTCTGAAGGTTTGTCTAAACTTCTGTTTTTCAACATAAGGTTTATTCTAACTAGCCTTAGATTTAAACACCTGAATATTCTTTTCAGAACGTGTTTGTTCAATATCATTCAAGTGACCAAATTTAAAGTGGGAATATAAAGGAGTTTTCTTGATGATAATTTTATCAACAGGTTTTGGATTTAAATCATTTCCAGAGGAAGATTTATATCCAATTCCTTTTCTGTTATTCCTGCTAACTCCATAGATCATGGAAGCCATTTTGCTTCTGTCTATGCTTTTAGCAAGAAACTTCTGAAAGCTATAATCATATTTTTCCAAAATATTTTTGTTGAGCTAATTCAGAATCATTTTTCAATTTTAAGTTCTTTTCATTTAGCTCAGCTACTTCTGATTTGAGAATATTATTCTCAGATACAAGATTGCTTTGACGCTTCTTGTATTTGAGCTTAATATTGTTATAGCTCTTCAGAATTTCTGATAACACTTTGATAAGTTCTTCTTTAGTGAGTTTAGCCATTACCTCTTCAGCGTCAGAGTCAGATTGAGAGTCAGATTCAGATCCTGAAGTTCCTTCCTCCTGATCTTCTATGTCTGCCATCAAAGCTACATTGGCACATTCCTCTTCTGACTCAGATTCAGATTCAGATGTATCTGAATCATCCCAGGTGGCCATTAGAACCTTTTTCTTCTTATCAAATTTTCTTTTAGGCTTTTCTTTCAGCACCTTTGGACATTCAATTTTGTAATGTCCAGGTTCTTTACATTCATAACAGACAACCTCCTTTTTGCCAGATCTTTTATGTCTAGAAGATTCTTTTCTTTGGTCAGGCTTCCTGAAGTTTCTGATCTTCTTTCCTTTATGCTTCCAGAGTTTGTTTATTCTTCTAAACAGCATGGATAGTTCATCTTCATCTTCAGATGAGGATTCTTCAGAGCTTTCCTCTATTACCTGCAATGCTTTAGCAGATTTATTAGATTTTAAAGCAACAAATTTACCTTTCTTTTGAGGTTCATCTTCCTCAAGTTCAATTTCATGACTTCTTAGTGAACTGATTAGTTCCTCCAAGGAGATCTTGTTCAGATCTTTAGCCATTTTCAGCACAGTCACCATAGGTCTCCATCTGGTAGGTAAACTTCTGATGATCTTTTTCACATGATCAACAATAGAGTATCCTTTATCCAGAACCTTTAGTCCAGCTGTAAGTATTTGAAATCTGGAGAACATAGCTTCAACAGATTCAGAGTCTTCCATCTTGAAGGCTTCATACTTCTGGATTAGAGCCAGAGCCTTTGTTTGCTTGACTTGAGAGTTTCCCTCATGAGTCATCTTTAAGGACTCAAACATGTCAAATGCAGTTTCTCTATTTGTAATCTTTTCATACTCAGTGTGAGATATTGCATTTAACAATATTGTTCTGACCTTGTGGTGATTTCTAAATTCCTTCTTCTGAGCATCTGTCATAGATTTTCTATCTACTTTCTTGTCATTCCCATCAGTGGGATGAACATATCCATCTATGACCAGATCTCATAAATCAGCATCATATCCAAGGAAAAAACTTTCAATCCTGTCTTTCCAATAATCAAATTTTTCCACATCAAACATAGGGGGTTTGGTGTTGATTCTGTCCCTTTCTTCATATTTGTTGTTAATGTTAGATATTGTATTATCAGCCATAGCAACAACCAAATATATATCAAAGTTGTTCTCACTGGATCTTTACTGTCACTGTGAAGTGGTAGCACACACAGAACCGAAGCTCTGATGCCAACTGAAGATGAGAAAATACTAAGAAGGGGGGTTGAATAAGTATGAAGATAAACACATAGAAATAAAAACTCAAGTATTTTTATCCTGGTTCGTTTAACTCAACTACTCCAGTCCACCCTTCCTAGATTGATTTACCTTTCTCAATCAAGGACTTAATCCACTATTTAATCAACTGATTACAATAGTAAGCACTAAGAACAACTGTTCAAAGTCTTCTCAAGAACTATTGATCCTAACTGGATCTTCTTAAGGTTTTCTTACAATCAAATGTAATAACAAATACAAGTGTTTAAATTGATTCTAATAAAGCTTTATCACAACTGTGATTTTTCACTTAATATTAAGAACAAAGAAATTAATTCTAGAAAGAATGTGAATAGTATGAGAGCTTTGAATATTGATTTCTTTTCAGGTAAAACGTCAACTGAAGAAGATGGGTGAAGACTTGATTTTATAGGCAGCTTGATCTAAGAGAACTTCATGTTGAGAAGAGTGTACCAAAAGGTCTGGGCCTTTTTGTCTTCACATCAAGTGACCTTTCCTAGAAGAAGAAAGCACAGAGAAATCCTTTTTGTCTGTGTTCTTGTGTCTAGCATAAATAAGGAAAGAGTCATTTGGATTATTCCAACGGACATAATATTTGAATTCTTCTTCTTCAATTTTCAGCAAGATTCATCAGAGTCTTAATTTGATCAGAGCCTTCTGATGTTGATCAGAGCTTTGCTAAATCAGAGTGTTTGCAGCAGGTGTGCTTTTAGCGTGTATAAGTTTAAAGCATATTTGAGTCAGATCCTCAGTACTGGCAGCTTTAGTACTTTCAGAATCTTCTGTAGTAACTATGCTTTGAAAACTCTTCATACAGAATTCTTCTTTGGTTCAGATGCTTCTGACTTGCTTCAGATTCTTCTGGAGCTTCTACTTCAGATCCTTATGGAGCTTCTGCTTCAGATCCTTCTAGAGCTTCTGCTTCAGATCCTTCTGGAGGCTACGCTCAGGATCTTCTGTTGGCAGCATTCAGAATCTTCTAATGGATGCATCTGGCGCTTCAGAGTCTAGCATATTTCTTATGTTCAATTCTGATTTGCTTCTGGAGTGATAATTACTTTAATATCTGCAGCAAACACTCTCAAGCAAATTTTAGAGTATATAATTCTTGATTACAAAATTTCATAATAGTTATCATCAAAACATAGAGATATTATTAAGAACCAATTTGTGTTCTAACATAAACAAGTATAATGAAACATGACAAACACATTCAAGAGATTACAACATCAAGAATCATGTTATGAATCACAAAGAAGTTTCAAGGTATACCATTTATGTTCAAGCTTTCACAAAGGCAAGAAACAAACCCTAAACATGTTATAGTTCTAACAAGACACATAAAAAAATTAGAATAAGGCATGGTAAACATATTCAAGAGGTTACAATATCAAGAATTATGGCGAAGTTCACAAGTGAAGTTCAACATGCCATTTCACATATATGCATTCACAAAAGCAAGTATGAACATGGTAAGGAAATTAATAAAACATATTTGAGAATTTAAACATTTTAAAAAACATATATGAATCACACAATATCATTATCACAAGAAGAATAAAGTTATAAGTTTGAAAAAGTTCAAGAACACCAAGGTTAAAACCCTAAAAACACATGTTTTTCAAATGGATCAAAGTCTTTCTAGGATGACAATCCTTGAATTCTTTCTTAACTCAATGAAATTAGATATGATAAGGAGTAGTTTTCAAATAGAATGGCATCAATATCACAAAAATTGAGCAAGTTATGGTCATTGCAAGTTGGTGCACCAAGAGGGCAAAAACTAGGGCAAGGCAAGGTTACAACCTAAGGGTCATTTGCGTGAAGGATTGGAACTCAGTCAATTCTTAACCAAATGGAGTGAAACAAAAGTGAAAATTGTGTATTTTTTAACAAGGAATTCAATGGTACCATTTGTTTTTCCATACCATACACCCACAGAAAACATCGATAGCAACATGGTTTAGGCAAGTTTGGTGACAACCAAAAACATGAACATGTGAACAGTCATGTGTAGTGGTGTTCTTGGTGAAACAAGTGTAAAAACATCACATATACATCATATTAAGAGGTTATCACAAATGAAATCAAGATATGCACACATGGTTTGACAGATTGGATGCAAAACGCAAAAAGTGACTAGGTCGGGCCTAGTTCGTGGCCTAGCTTGTGACTAGAATTCGATAGTTCAAAAACTAAATGTTTTGATGCAAGTAATGGTTCATACATGACACATAACATATATAAGACATGTTTAAACAACGTACAACATCAAATCATAGCTAAAAGTCATGGTAGCATGTGAAATGCAAGTGAAAATTTCATGTTTTCTTGTGTTTTAGGCTTACCTCTTGAAGCAAGCTTGCACAATAAGAAAACCAGAGACTTTGAGTGCTACTCCAAGGTATAAAAGTGCTCATAGGATGATGAGAAGATGCTCCAAATCAAGCTCAAGCAAGTTGATGGGCAGAATTGCTTGCAAGTGAAGAAAAACCTCCAAAAACCAATGATTTTCAAAGACAACTCCTTCAATCCTTGGTACAGAAGTTTGTATTGGTTATGAACAACTTCTATATGTTAAATATGAAGTGCTAGAGGTCTTAAAGATCAAGGGAAAGGGACCAATGGATGTCCTTTAAAACGCAAAAAAGTCAACAAAATGAGGTTTTGAGGGTTGACTTTTGGATTGGATGAGTTCCTGGCTAAGGTGAGGGTTTGGCCAGCTCTAACACATCATTTATGATGTGTTTAAGGCTTGGTTTGAGTTTAAAAGTGTTTGGAAAAGGTTTTAGGGGTGAAAGTGCAAAACAGTTTTTTGTGATTTTTGAAATTTAGTGAGTTTTTGCAAGAACTTTGCAACCAGAAAGAAGAGAGAGTTCTTGCTTGGTTTTATGCTTGATATGGTGCTTGGATTATCATAGAGGAAGCTTCTATTTATAGGCCAAGTGAGAGGTTGGGGCAGATTTGCCCAAGTGGTATTCAAGGGTGGTTTTTGTGAAAAGATCTCATGAATCTAGGTGATGGTTGGCTCTACTGGTTTTGCTTGCTCCCAAGGTGCATAGACCCCTTAAACCAGCTAGCAATGAGCTGTGGAAAATGAATTTAGAGTGAGAAAGTACAACCTCCATGCTGAAGCCCCCCAACTCTCTCTCTCATGTGTACTTTTTGTACTTTCTTTCATTAAAGTAATGGATCTTGGCTAGAACTTTGGACTTGCTTGGATTCCCTTCTGATGTAATTCATTTCTCCCTCTAAAACATCATATCAGAGGTCATTCCATGGTTATAAATGAAGTACATGGTTGAAAATCAAGTTTTTCTTGAGTTTTAACATAGTGACCATCAAGTGTTTGAAGCCAACTTGTCCAATTCGAAACTCTCATCTCACAAGGGCTATGGAGGATTTCTTGTACTTTTTGGAAAACCCTCATTATTTTATACATCTTTCATGTTTACTTAATTTCCAAATTCCAAGTGGAACTAGGTCAAAAAACCCCTCGAAGTTGGTTGAAAATATGCCTAAAAATGCCAAAAACTTAGAATTTTTCTAAGTGTTTTCTCCCTCTTGTGATGATTTTGACTATAACTCCAAATCTATGAATTATTTTCCATAGGTCACCTTTACAATTTTGTAGGGCTTGCCAAGACCTTTCCAACAAGCTTTGAACCACTTCATTTGGATGTGTGGTTAGGAAGTTATGGTCTTGCCCCTTTCAAAACCCTAATTCCCGACTTTTTCGATTACTCCTCAATCCTTGATCCAATGGTCATGAAACTTAATGTCTATGTGTAATATGTTATTAGGAAGATATTTGTTTCAAACTTTGGGGTCAAATTATTTATGGTCAAAGAGTTGCCTTTTCAGTCAAACGAACCGATCGATCGATAACCACCAGATCGACTGTTGAAGTTCTGGGTCTTTTGAGGTCTTGAAAATTCTTTAGTAGAATTCACTAATCCATTGAGCTTCATGGACCGTGATTCCATCATTGGAACACCTTTTAAATCAAAATTCAAACCACAGTTGACTTTTCCAAATCAGAAACCCTAATCGGGGGTCCTGAACTGCACTGTTCTTGATCTTTGGGTGACAACTTCAAATTGTATTCATACTTGATCAAATATGGTATCTTTGATGTTTTAGAGACTTATTCCCTGGAGAACCAATCCAAGACATTGATTGATCAGACCATCGAAACCTCAATTCTCGACTGTATGGAACCCTGATTCGTTTGTATCTTGACAAAGACAAACTTGAAATAGGTTATAGTTAGATAATCAAATGAATATGATCCTAGAATGATGATGAATATCTAAGGGGTCAAAATTTAGGGTGCAACATATGGATGACGATATATGTATCTGCTAGCAGAGTGCTTAAAGGATTCTTGATAAAGAAGAGTTGGATGGCCTCCTCACTGATGAATTCGTCACAACATGGGAAAAGGTACAAGCCATAAATCAAGAATTCCAGGATTGCCTCAAAGATACCTAAATTTCTATTGACGTAATGAAATTCAGCCATCTCCATGAATGGTCTCGCTTCCATTCCACAGAAACCGCTCCTAGTTATCAATTCAGCAGGCAGCTCAGTTGGCCTGATGTGCAGTGCCTTAACTTTCTTTCTTGGTTTTCCATAATAAGTTTTGAAGTGAAAGGAATCCTCAAGTAAGCAGTGCACTCTTCTATTGTTGGGAGCAACTGGAAATTTGGGAAGACGAAGCAGTGATATACTGGATTGTAGAATTCGACGAGTGCTTGCAGCATGTCCTCGTTGACTCGAGTGTTCAGTAATGGCAGAAGATCGTATTTTGTGATGAACGCGGCGGGATTCCTGACAAGGCTTGCTAGGATCTTGAGATTACCCAATCTTAGGTTTGGAATTGGAAACCTGCTTCGTCGTTCCATATTGATGTCTACAAAAAGAAAAATTTTGAATTTCCTTGAATGGTTAGTAAAATGCAAAGATGCAATGCAAATGCAACTGGTTTTACAAAACTTAGAAGATCAATTGTCCCAAACCCTCATTTTATTCATTACCGGAAAAAGTTACACCTTTTGAGACATAATACAAGAAGCCTAAGTTACATCAAGAAACTATATTCCATAGTCTAAACTAAGAACTTCAAACACGAGGCCTCTTCAACTTCTTTAGAATTGTATTCTCCATCACCAATTTATCCACTATTGCTTTCCAGGCTCTAGAGGTTGGAGGCATATTTGAGTATTCGTGATTGCTTTGAGTGGGCTTGATACTAGAGAAAAATAAATTCTCCTTTGTTGCTTCCCCATCAATGACTCGTCGTTCGAGCCAATCTATCAATTCATATTTTTCTTGCACTTCTCTGATGAGCCTTGTGGTTTCGGAAGAAAGCGCATGATACTTTCCTTCCCAAGTGTCCCTCTCAAGTTGTGCTCTCGCAAGTAGCTCTTGGTATTCCTCCATCTTTTCAATGGGGATGGCAGAGGATGATGACGCGATAACGATCTGTGTGTTTTTCTTCAGGAGATATGGCATTTTCAAATCGTTTTCCCTAGACTGGACCCATTGATTGAATGATGCAAAAGCTATGCAGTTTCTTTTCCCTAGGTCAGCTTTTGTCTTTTCTGGATATTCTCCCAAGCATCAATTGTGTTGTTTCTCATGTTTTCCACTACTTTAGCATTGAGATAAAAGAAACCGGATAAGAGCAAATTGTTGGGTTTACCCATCATCGGAAAACCAAATTGTCGTCTGGCCAAGGCTGGATTGTAGTTGATTCCTCCTCTTACTCCAAGGAGTAGTATGTTTGGGAAGTTTCCTCAATGATCAAAATAGACTCCTCTATCGTAGGTGAGATTGTACCAATGAATATCATCTTACGTTAAGGATATTATCCTCTGAGACTATGGCCATCCATTGGGATTCTCTTTGAAAGCGTTGGGTTTTTGGCAAATGGTTGACGTACCATTTGTACAGCAGAGGTGCACAACTAAGAATAACTCCCTTTCCTTTAAGTGTCCGGTGATGAATTGAGTGATAAACATCTCCTAACAAGGTAGGCACAGGGTTACCACTTAAAAATATGGTAATGGAAGGGAAATTAATGAACTCCTCTACTTCAGGAAATAATACTAGTCCATAGATCAACAGAGCTAATAATGCTTCATATGCATCCATGCTTCCCTCTTTAACAAGATAGGCAGCTTTCTTGATTAAGAAATCTGAATGGAAACCTGCTACTCCTTTTTTGGTGGCATAGTGAGCTTTAATTTCATATACTTGAAGGTGAAGAGCATCTACTATTTCTTTCAGTGAAGGTAAGTTTTCTAATCCACTGTATGGTTTTTTCTCCTTTACAGGGACTCTCACATGATAGGCATACTCTTCCAAGGTCGGCATCAACTGATAGTCGGGAAAATCAAAGCAATGATACAATGGATCATAGAACTGAATCAAAGTGTTGAGGATTCCCTCTTCCATCCATGTCCTAACTAGGCTCAAAATCTTTCCATATCTCTTTCCAAATTCATCTGACACCATAGTTCCTAGCTTTCTCAACTCGGATGTATCAGGCTTCTTGAAATTGTATCTCTTGGTGTTCCTTGTTCCAATATCCATGATATCTAGGATTTTGTACAAAGAGATCAACTGAGCTTTACAAAACCAGTTGCAAAAATGAAATTCCATGATGAGATGACGCCCACATAACACAAAGGCAAGTATCCACAAATACAATGCATATGCACACACAAGGCTCCCTAAGCTCAAGGTCAAAGAATGGAGTCAAAAAGTTCTACCCATCCCCAAGGATTTGCACTATGAGTTATTTGTACCTGCCAAACGGGTTTTATCAAAGTTCCCAGGGTCATAGTAAATCCTTCGGATATTTCCAACTAACGTAACTACTTACGTGAGTCAACAATATTCTCAAGATAATGTCGTCTGAGTGTAACATTGCGTGACAACTATTGAGGGACTACTCCCTAACAGTTTTCGCACTACGTCTTAAAAAGGCCAAGTGGGGTTAAAGTATTACTAAAGGTCCTCAGCTTCACAGACTCTCAGGTTGAAACAATTAGCAAATACATGACTACTCATGCATTACTAATTATCTCAAGGAGGTATTCACTGAGCGTGATTACATCATATGTCAGACTTATTGGGACTACTCCCAACAGCCCAACTATTTATCCTATCACAATCCTATCTCATGTGTCACTCAAATCCGGGTTAGGATTTATCTCACTATTCAAAGCACCCAATGTCCACAATACAGATATATTGACAAGTATACATGTAAGCAAATATTCACAAATATAGCATTCAAATCATACAAAATAGGCTAAACCCTTAAGCTAAGTTGCATACTCCCCAGTGAAGTCTCCATTTCTGTTGCGGTGAGAATCATCATACCAAGCTATTGATTAACTTGAATCTTAATTCATTAAATTCACAACCGGACTTTGATTTATCCAAATGAAAGGTTAAAGAAAGAAATACCTTTTTGCGCGATGTAACAACAATGCTAAGAGATTCGGGGATAGGGGGTTGGTTATGCCTAGGGTAGGTATTCCACATCCTAAACATCTGTAGTATCCTACAGGAACCTTTTGTATGTTTGTATGCTATACTTGCTAAATGTTTTTTATGGTTTGGGATTTGGGTTTGGGTTAACTTGTAGGTAAAGACCTAAGGATAGTTTCTAAATTTGCTCGTAAAGATATTGCATCTTCTGCCTACGTATCCTAACTAGGATAGAAATAGAGCAACCGTAGTTCACCTCACTAGGGATAGATGAACACTTGATTATGATCAAGGTTCAAAGGGGAACAAACATAACAATGCTTGTATAGAGTTTAACAAAACTCTCTATTCTAGGTTGTACACTCAAAGGAATTGACTTTGACAAAAGCCAAAAGGGGGTAAGTAATCATGATAATGATTCTTACATAGAGTTAACAAACTCTACCTAAAAGTTATAATTGAAGGATACTCCTAACAAGGGGTAGGTCTCTTAGACTTAAAGTAAAGTCTAATGGATACGGGTTCTAACCTAACTAAGTTAGGGTTCAAGATGACTTAACAAAGTCAAAGGGAGGGTAATGAGTTATCTATGACTCAAGGGTCAATAGAGAGACTTTCCTTTTGAATGGGATAAGAGGAAGCAACTGGATGAGAACTAACGAGTTCTATCACTTTGGGAATAACTTAACAAAGAAATACATAAGCATTCATTCAAATATGATGAACATATAAGAGAGTATGGTAACAACCAAAGATGAGATAACAAGCATGTAACAACATCAAGCAAAGATTACAATCAAGTCAAATGGTTACAACCAATAATGCACAAAGATATTACAATATCTAGAGGGGTAATATGGTAAAGGTTCTTACAAGACCAAACATACAAGGTAAAAAACAACTTGAAGCATCTTAACAAAGATGGAGAGAAATGAGGTAACAACTGTTGCACCCCAAAATTTGCTTAACCTTTTCTCAATTGGTTTATGTTTCATTGCATTAGCATTGCATTGTTCTAGAATTTGCATAGAATATCATTTACTCATTTAGCAGGGGATCAAGTGTGGTTTATATCAAGGGGAGCCTGTCTAGAGGTCTTGTTCAAGCTTGAGAAGTCACCAAAATCATCAAAGAGGGTTGGGTTCTTGAGAAGTTTGTATGTTTATATGTGGTTAATCTCCTAAAGACCATCAGTGGGTTATGAAGCCTTAATCATGGATAGGGTATGTGTATGGAGCTTATAGAGTTCCTTGAGGGTCATGGTGGAGCTCAATCAAGTCATTGTGCCAAGTGGGAAGAGCCACAGTTGAGGGTGTTGTAATTAGGGTTTTCATCTGAGTAGCCGCCCTAAGTCAATTATGCAATTGAAGAGGATCAAAGCTCAATTCTAAGTCTTTGTAATCATGGAGAGTTCTGTTGAGATACATGAGTTGATATACCAAGATCAATCCAAGAAGAATTCAAAGTGTGAGGAGTTGCTAAACTAGGGTTCTCAGGGTAAAATCTCTTATTTAGTGCCTAACTTCAAGACCACTTATCTCAAGATACAAGTTTCATCTCCACTTTTGGCCAACATGAACTTGTAGGTCAGGATCTTAGCTTTAGTTTGAGTACTAGAAGTTCTCCATTGGATTTATAGAACTCAAGTTATGGTCCAGACAAGTTAGAGGTCATCAGATGAATGTGAAATTTGTCTGTGAAAGTTCACCAACTTCCAAGGAACGTTTGACCTAGAAGGGTGTTTCTCCTAAACTATTGGCCAACATGAAAGTTGTAGGTCTTGATCTTAGCTTTCCAAATTGTACTAGAAGTCTTCCATCTGATTTGTAGAACTCAAGTTATGAGGTTTACAAGTCAAGGGTATTTTGGGAAAGTAATATTATAGGTCATTTGGCATTATAGGTCATTTTCACTATCTTGCAAGCTTCAAATGAAGTTTTGTCCAACACAAAACTTGCTCAAAATGGCATTTTTAGGTCAACCATATACTTATGATGATTTGATTTGGCTTAGGGTGAGACTTGGTTTGAGAAATTTGGCAAAAGGGGGAATTTGAAGGCATTTAATTGAAAAATTCAAATTTAATTCATGTGTGCTCAAACAAGGCAAGTGAGTACTCATTTTAATCAGAAAAATCATTTTGAGTACATTGGCAATATTGGAAAGTCATTTTGAGGCATATTTCATAGCATTTCAACTTGTTACTTCACAAATAAGTAACACATCAAACCATAGTCTTATGATGGAAACAAGCTCTCCAATTGATCTCTACACTTTCTACAGTTAACAAGCAAGGGAATTAAAGCTTCTTGGAGAAGTTTTTAGTGCAAATTTGTGCTCACCATGTTTGGAATTTTCAAGGAAAAGTGAAACTTGGATATTCTGATTTGGGCCTTCAATGGCCTTCAAAGCCCACAAAAATCTTCTATATAAGTTCCATGATGGATTCAGATCAATTTTGGTGTTCATTTCGTGCCATATCCAGAGATTGCAAGTTGAGTTTCAAGCTTCAAAGTGAAAATCGTGATTTCTGATTCAGAGCAATTCAAGACAATTCAAAGCCACAAACATCTTCAGCATACTTTATTGAGTGGATCTGCACAAGATTGGAGCAAGAGGAGCACCATAACTGCCTCAATTTGAAGCTACAAACCAGGTTTGAACAATTCACGATTACACTAATTCTAGCATGATCTAAGTAGAATTGACATGTGGTTAGGCTTTAGGAGAGATACTAGATAGATTATGGATCAGAATTTGGAAGTTTATAGACAAATTAAGTTGATATGTGATTTCTGTTTGGAGTTGAATTGGCCTGATCATGAGGTTTTAGCACGATCTAGATAGTTCATAATGATCTAGGAAGCATGAGGAGTAGATCTGTGGTTTTGGATTGAGGTTTGGTAATGATCAGAACTATGGAGCATTTTCTGTTTGTGTTCGAATTTCAAAATCTAGAGGGAATTAGGAGAAATGAAGGTGATATTTGGAATCTACGTGGAAATTGGAATGGAACTGTGTAAAATTTGTTAAGTTTTGGTGACCTGTAAATCATTGTTCGCTGGAGAAGACGGTGGCGCAGCCACCGGACCACCGTCTGGTTCGCCTGGACTGTTTTCCCTCCATCTGAGGTTTCAAACGAGGAAGATGACTCCCCACCCTTGGATCAGCCTGAAACTTTGACTCAGTCCCCTCATCCAATGGCCACGACTTAACTTGAGATTTGTCTTTGACCTGAATGAAACACTGCGTTTCATTTTTGAGGAGGCAGCACCAGATCCCTTAGATTAGGAGACTTAGTCCAACTATCCAACGCCCCTGACTTAATTCAGCATTTTTATTTTTTCTTATTTGTTTTTTAATTCATTTTATTTTATTTTAATTGCTTTAATCTTGCAAAATTCATAATAAATCCAATATTGATCAGAAAAATAAAATGAAAATATGTCCATGCTCTAGATTTTATTTGTGTTTTTTCTGTGCTTTTACATTTGATTGTTGACTGACTTTCAATTTATTTGGCATTTTCTCATTTTTGCTATTTTCTTTAATTTTGCATTTTTGATCCATCTTCTTTGTGATTTTAGTTCTTTCAATTGGTATGGACTCTTGTTGATATTTTTGGCTAGCTGGTAGATTAGAGATGCATGATCCCTTAGGATTTAATTCAGATTTTTGAGACAACATTAGGTTCTGTTTTGGATTAGGATCTTTAGACCTTCCATTTTAGGGTTTTCATTTGATACCTTGTGATCTAGGATTTTTTAGGTGACCTTCCCATTTGATTTGATCCCTGACCATTCTACTATAGGTCCTTAACCTTCTTAGGTTCCCTTAGAAAATCTTATAGGATTTTAGAAGTAGTTTTAGTATTTTTCATAGATTTAATACTTAGGCTAGTTTTAAGATGCTTTTAACATAACACTTGCTTTAGAATGACCTCATTGGTGGCCTTTAGTTCATAATAGGTTTGCTAATCTTCTTTGATGGTGCTTTAGACATGTTTAAGCTTCTGTTTGCTTGATTGTGGTGTTTGGTTTTGGTGTTTAGACTTTATTTTAGTAGCTTTCTTTGAGCTTGTTCAATTAGGGTTAAGGAAGAGCCTAGTTGCTTTCTCTTGCTTCAAATAAACATGGATTACTTTGATTGCTTTCCATTCTCATCCCATGATACAAGGTCCCTATGTGGAAGCCTCATCCCTCCTTTGGAAGGATGTGTGGCACTTCACAAGAGGTAGAACCTTTGAGGATGCCTATCTGTTCGCTGTGTTTTCTGGCGAACAACCTCTGGTTAACCAATTTCTTCAGAAAGTTGGGTTACTTGCAGGACCAACCATACAAGTCCTGGGATACATGTGCATTTGGTTCTGTCGAAATACTCTTAGACTTTTGGTGACTAATTTGCGGTTTGTTTTATCAATATTGTCAAAGTATTAAGGACTTTGATTTTGCAAGTAACGAAAGTTTGAACTTAAAGGTGAAATAAGGTTAAAAGTTTAAACAAGAACAAAGAAATGTCGAAAGGCTAAAAACTTGCAAAAAAGTAAATGAAATTTAAAATGACATGGACTTGAAGAATAAACAAGTAATTTAAAATGACTTTGAAATATAACTGGTGTTTAAACGTACATTGTTCCAAATACTAGGCTCATTTTCTCTCACACTGGGTACTTAGAGCTTTTACAGGAATTTTGTACAAATTTTCACACACACATTCTAACCACAAACTATCCTATTTATACACAAACAAAATAACTGCTTAGAACGGAAAAGCTATAACTAAACGACAAGTGTCAGCCTGCATGTAAATTTCTTCTCTGAAACCTCCATGTGTCCAACTGCCAAAGGTTACAACCTTTGAATTTGAATCTCTTCCTTGGTGACGAAACCTTGTAACTCTTCAAAACTGTCGAAACCCTTTTAAAGGAGAAAAACTCTTCAGCACTTGCCAAACCTTATCTTTTTTTAACAAACTTCTTCTGTCGAAGCCCTCAGTCACACACTCTCCAAACTATTCTGCCAGAACATTATATCTATTTCTGTCGAAACAATGAAACTTTAAAACCTTGTCAGTAATTCTTGGATTCTCCTCCTGATGCTATCCTTCGACAAAGATGACCTTAAAGCCTGAATTTTAATCTTGTCGAAATTATGGGTTTACAAATTGCCCCCCAGCAAAGATATTTTCGACTATCAAAGGAGAAATGTCTTTTGCTGTCGAAGTGACCTTTGTAATTTAGTTTGTTCTTATTTTTATTTCGTGCAGTGTTGGTTTATACTTTTTTAAGTACTTCCCATTTATTTTCATCACTCTTCTATCTTTTTCTATTTCTTCGACTTCGTATGCACCATTGGAAAAAACTCTTAAAATTTTGAAAGGTCCTTCCCACTTAGGGGACCATTTTCCCATCACTCTGTCTTTCTTCTCCATGGGCAAGATCACTTTCCAGACTAAATCATTTACTAAAAAGGCTTTGAATTTTACTTTTTTGTTATAAAACTTTTCAACTCTCTCTTTCTGCCTTCTTATTAATTCTAAAGCACGCAACCTTTCTTCGTCTAAATCAACCAATTCATCCATCATCATACTCCAATAGATTTCAGATGGAATCTCATGATGTCTTTGAATTCGTATTGACTGTAAACAGATTTCGACAGGCAATACTGCATCATGTCCATAGGTTAATTTAAATGGGGTGGAGTTAGTTGCTTCCTTAGGAGAGGTTCGACAAGCCCAAAGGATTCGATCCAGGGTCTTATGCCAATTTCTGGGTTTTTTACCCACATGTTTCTTTATCAGGTTTATCACCACTTTGTTGGCTGCTTCGACCTGGCCATTTGCTTGGGCATAATAAGGTGTCGAAGTCAACAACTTAAAACCTGTCTCTCTTGCAAATGCTTGCATATTTCTGCCAGTAAACACAGATCCTTGATCAGTGGTTATAGTCTCTGGTATTCCAAATCTATACACTATGTGTTTCTGGATGAAATCTATGACTGCTTCCTGATCTACATTTGTCAAAGGTATGGCTTCAATCCATTTAGTGACATAGTCTACTCCTACTAAAATGTACTTCTGCCCTTTTGAAGAAGCTGGTCGAATCTCACCAATCAAATCTAAAGCCCAACCTCTGAATGGCCAAGGCTTTATAATAGAATGTAACTCACTTGCTGGCACATGAGGTATGCCTGCATGGATTTGACATTCCTGACAACCCTTTGCGAATTCGACACAATCTTTCAACATGGTTGGCCAATACATTCCTTGTCGAAATAATAGCCATTTCATTTTATGTCCTGCTTGGTGGGCACCACATGCACCACTGTGTACATTCGACAAAGCTATGTATGCTTCAGTCTCTCCAAGGCATTTTAGTAGAACTCCTTCTGCAGTCTTTTTAAACAGTTCATTTCCAAAGAGCACATAACTTAAGGCTCTGTACTTTATCTTCCTTTCGACTGTTTGATTTGGATTTTGCAAATAATCTTTAATGGGTTTTCTCCAATCTCCATCCTCTAGATTACCCACATTGAAAATCTCAAAGTTTTCTTGATCACCATATCCCAATCTTATTGTCTCCAAATCAGATGGGGACAGCTTAGTAGATAAAACTTTACCTCTCACTTTGACAAACTTCAACAGATTTTCTTTCGACACTTTATACCCTGAAGCCAGCTGGGCCAAGTCATTTGCTTCCTGATTTTCTAATCTGGGGATGTGTCTAAAAACTACACTGTCGAATCTCTTGAGGAGTCTGTTGGCTATCACAAAGTACATGATCAAATTTTCTTTGACACATTTGTACTCTTTCGTCAATTGTTTTATCACCAATTCAGAGTCACCCATTATTTCGACCTCTGTTGCCCCCAGTTCCAACAAGATTTCAAGTCCAACAATTAAGGCTTCATATTCTGCCTCATTGTTTGAACAGAATTCTTCTATTTTGTACTTGAACTTTGTTGGAACTTTATTGGGAGAAATAATTAACACCCCAACACCTGTTCCATTTTTATGACTGGAACCATCAAAATATAACCTCCAAGGCTCTTTTTCGACATAATTTGTCTCCTCTCCAAGTATGGAGTGGTCAGCTATAAAGTCAGCAACTACTTGCCCTTTAACAGCTTTTAGAGGCATATATTTTAAAGAATATTCAGTTAAGGCTAAAGCCCATTTTCCAATTCGACTATGTAAAATAGACTTAGACAACATATGCTTTATTACGTCGAAATGAGAAGATATATGTACATCGACGGGTTTTATATAATGCTTTAATTTCATACAAGAGAAATATACACATAAACATAATTTCTCTATCATGCTATATCTAGTTTCAGCATCATTCAAGACCCTGCTGAGATAGTAAATGGCTCTTTCGACGCCATGTTCATCTTCTTGACAAAGCATACTTCCTAATGTTCTGTCAGATGCTGATATGTAGAGCCTCATGCTTCTTTTTCGGCAAGGAGATATTAGGACTGGGGGATTTGCCAAATACTCCTTGATCTTGTCGAAAGCAGCTTGTTGCTCTTGCCCCCATGTGAAACCCTCTTTCTTCAGTCGAAGCAAGGGTGAGAAGGCCTGAGTCTTTCCACTAAGGTTGGAGATAAATCTTCTGAGGAAGTTGATTTTCCCTAGTAGAGACTGCAATTCCTTCTTTGTCGATGGCGCTTTTGCTTCCATTATTGCTTTAGCTTTGTTTTCATTGATTTCAATCCCCTTTTTGTGGACCACAAAGCCTAAGAAATCCCCAGCCTGCACACCAAAAGCACATTTAAGAGGATTCATTTTCAAACCAAACTTCCTCATCCTTTCAAAGGACTGTCGAAGATGGTTAATATGGTCGAAGCCTGAAGCAGATTTAATCACAATGTCATCTATATAAATTTGCATAAACGTTTCAATGAAATCGTGAAAAATAGAATTCATAGCCCTTTGGTAAGTAGCTCCAGCATTTTTCAAACCAAAGGGCATTACTACCCATTCATATGTTCCTATTGCTCCTGGACAACGAAAAGCTGTTTTTGGAACGTCTTCTTCAGCAATAAAAATCTGGTTATAACCAGAATAGCCATCAAGCATACTTAAATACTCATGGCCTGCTGCAGAATCTACTAGCATTTCTGCTACTGGCATAGGATACTCATCCTTAGGGGTGGCTGAGTTTAGATCTCTAAAATCAATACACACCCTTAGTGTGCCATTTTTCTTAATCACAGGAACAATATTAGCAATCCATTCGACATACCTTGTTGTACGGATGAATTTGCATTTTAGAAGTCTTTCGACCTCTTCTTTGATCTTCGACAGAATTTCAGGTGCAAAGCGTCTGGGGGTCTGTTTTATTGGCTTCTTCCCTTCCAGAATTGGCAACTTCAATTCCACCAAACTTCTGTCTAAACCAGGCATTTCGTCATAATCCCATGCGAAGCAGTCTTTAAACTCATTCAGCAGCTGGATTATTTCGATTCTGAGTTGAGGATTCAACTTGGCACTGATGTAAGTGGGCCTTTTCTCTGCCCCCAGTCCTAGATTAATCTCCTCTAAGGGATCCTGTGCCACCATTTTCATATTGGTGGAGGTTGGATCCTTTTCGAACCCCAGAGGTTCGTCATCATAAATGGCATCAAGTCTTTGGTTCTGCCATTCACCATTTGAGTCTTCTTCAAAACTCTGATTTGCATGTTGCTCCTCAATATTTTCTTGAGGGTGTTGTCCTTCGACAACCTGAGTGCTGGCTTCGACAGCCATATTTCTTACTTCAGCCTCAAGGGCCGCTTTGTGTTGTTTTTCGGCTATATAAGCCGAAATCCTTTCCATTGCTGAAACTTCAGTCATTTTCACTGAATTCACTTCCCCATCCAGTTGGGTTGACGTGGGCAGTTCCCCAAGTGTAATTTGTTTCCCCAATTATTTCTTTATCCCACTGGAAACCATGTGTAGGATGGAGGTACATGGAACAGTAAGCATTGTCGGAAGCTGCCAGGTCGAAAGCCGCAGGATTGCATGGTGCTATATGGGCTAGGTTCTTGTCGAAGTTACGACTAGTGATATTGTTCACATCAGCTGTGAAGTAACTCTGATCTGCTTCAATGTTTTCGACAATCCCATCTGGCCTCCAGATTGCTATTCTTTGATGCATGGAGGATGGCACAGCCCCAATCCCATGGATCCATTCTCTTCCCAACAGCAAGTTGTAATTTGCTTTTGATGCTATCACCACAAACATTGTAGGCCTGGTGATGGATCCTACAGTCAAGTTCAATTGTATTACTCCCAGTGTTGTTCCCACTTTACCTTCATAGTTGGACAACACCATATTGTGAGGCTTAGTGTCGGAGTCATCTTTTCCAATTCTCCTTATCATGTAATGAGGAATTAAATTTACAGCTGCTCCGCCATCTATCAGAATTTTGTTGACACCTACACCTTCTACCTTTCCTTTTATGAAGAGAGGCTTTAAGTGAGCCTTCATTGCATCATCTGGCTTTTCGAAGAAGGCATTTTGCTCTTCGACACAGCCATTGTTCATTATGTAGTAGCATACAGGCTTCAAGCTTATGCTATCATCTATCATGTCATCCTCTTCGTCTTCGACTTCCATTATCCTGTCGAAGTCTCTGGGCAGTACAGAAACCACATTGCAAGTTACGTCGAAAGAAGCATCTGATTCTGAACCAAATTCATCTGTGACTTCTTCGTCCACTGGCATTCTATTGTTTGTTTTCTGCACCTCTGTGGTGTCACCAGATCTATTCTTCTGAATGATTTCTTTTTCTGCCAGGGGCATTCCCTTGTTCGTAATCTGCACACATTTGCTTGATTCAGCTTCCTTCTGCCCAACCTTTTGGTATTCTACAGTTTTCTTTTCAATTTTCTTCTGCCTTTGGAATCTTCTCCATTGGGATCTGGACATAGGATTCTTCCCTTTGTAGTTTTCAGAGACGTATTTTGGCTTTGCCTCCTTTTTAACTTCCATGGAAGGACCCCTGTTCACTTCAAAACTCTTCCATCTCTTCTGACCTTGGGCATCCCTTATAGGCTGAACCCATTTGTCATCATTTGGCCTGTTGGATGGTTTGTAAGTGTTGAAACGTCTTTCTCCGACCCCTTGACTGTGATGCTCCCCTCTTCTTGGGTCGAATCTTTCGTTTCTGGTTGGTGGGACTGTTCCCCAATTTCTTTTCCTCTGGGTCTTTTCTGCTGCTTCCAAGTCATCAGCTGCTTTCTTGTCGAACACAGCACTGCATCTTGGGCAAAGCATGACTTCTGCATTCTTCCTTTGACACCTCTGGATGAATTCGACCAGACTCTCGTTCTCTTCTGGGTAAACCAGCTTCTGATGCTCCTCTTGACGCTTCTTTCCCTTGTCGATGTCTGGTCCTCCCTTTTGAGTGATTTCCACCATATGAATCCCAGCACTCTGTTCAGTTGTAATTTTCAATTTGTTCATTTTTTCGACTAGCATGATTTCCTCTGGGATGTCCTCCTTTGACTGACTAACATTGCCTTTTGGGTGTAAGCCCTTATAGATGTATTTGCAGCAATGTGCAACCCTTTCGACAGGATGTTCTTCATTTTTGGTGGTATCACTGTTCATTTGTTTGACAGTGAGGGAATTGTCATCAGTCCCTGGTGTTTTAATCTCCTCTTGGTCAGCATCTCTTTCACAGTTTTTCTTGTTGAAGCTTCTTCCCACTTTGACTGCATTTCTTCCGTTGAAACCTTCAATGGTCTTAGTGGCATTCTCACTGTCGAAGTCTTCAGAAATTTTGACTTCTTTTGCCTCAGCCTGGCCAGCAGAATTATCACCTTCTTCCACCACATTGACATGGGTGTCGAAACCTTCAGCAGCTTCTATCATGGTGAAGTTGGTGTCGAAGCTTTCAGTAACTCCTACCATTTCAGAATTTTCTTCTGCCATGATCTCCATTTCGACCACGTTTACCATTTCTGGCTCAGCATAATTTGCCTCCACAATCTGCATGGGATTGGAGTCAATCTTCATCTGCTGCTTGCCTTTGTCTCCAAACCTCAACCTTCCATTTTGGATTGCATTTTGGACAAGATCCCTGAAAAGGTAACATTGAGAAGTTTTATGACCCAAGAAATTATGGTATTTGCAAAAACCTCTCTTTTTCTGTTGGTCTATAGGAGGCTCTTTAGTGCCTGCTGGTTTTATTAACTGACCATCTTTGACTAGTAAATCAAATATCTCATCACACTTGGTGATGTCGAATGTATAGGTTCTTTTAGGGAACCTGTCATTCTTTTCCATTTCGACTGGACTTTTTCCATTCGACGGGGCTAAAACTTTACAAGAATATGGAGGGCCTTGCTTTAATTCTGCAAGATCAATTTCTTGCTGGTCGAAAATGACTGGTTCGTTTTCGTCGTAATCATCTTGAACTATTCCTACATAGGCCACTCTTTCCTTCTTGTTTTTATTTGATCTAAATTTCTCATTTTTTAGTCTTTCTATCTGCCTTACTCTGTCTGCCAACTGTGCCATGTCTCTCAGATATTGGGTATCCAGTTTTTTCCTTATGGAATAATCAAGACCCCCTGCAGCCATTTCGACTAGTTCTTGTTCCGGCACTTGCGTAAAGCATCTGGCTTTTAATAATCTAAACCTATTCAAATAGTCATCTATGGGTTCAGAAAATTTTCTTTTGACACTTGCCAACTCTTTCAAACTTATCTTGGTTTGTCCCATATAAAATTGTTCATGGAACAATCTCTCTAATTGGGTCCAAGTAAAAATTGAAGTTGGAGGAAGTGACGTAAACCAAGTGAAAGCGTTTTTTGTCAAAGAACTTGGGAAATATTTCGTCCTTAAGTTCTCGTTATTAGCAATCTCTCCCGCTTCTATCAAATAACGTGCCACGTGTTCTATGGTGGATTCACTAGTATCCCCTGAAAACTTTGTGAATTTGGGGACTTTCCACCTTGGTGGTAACTCTTGTTGTAAGATAAATTCAGACAAGGGGGAAGTATAACTAGGCCTTTGTAATCCTACGTTTACTCCGTTTTGTGCCATTATTCTCTCCACCATGGTGGCAATATTATTTTCGACAGGCATGTTATTGTAACGCATTCTCTGCTGTAACACTTCGTCAGCATTTTGGTTTCTCTGGACTATTATCCTTCTTGGTTCCTGTCGAATAGGCTCTTCTACATTAGGCTGTTCGACCATCACCTCTTGCCCCCTGGGATTTTCCTGAGGGTTCCCTAAGGGCCTTTGGTTTATAGTGAGTTCCTCTTCGACAGCCCTATTGGCAGGATTCTGGTTTAATTGCATTCTTTGTTGTGCTTGTGGGACTCCAAAAAAATCAGCAATGCGTGCCATCTGTTCTGCCAATATTTGGTTTGTTTGGGTAGTGTTTTGTATTAAGGGATTGAACACGTCTCCCATTTGTTGTGTCAAAGCCTGCACCATATCATGATTGCTTTCATCCATCTGTTGACGGATTACTTGTGCAGAATGGTTTGTCATAGCGGGCATATGGAAACCTGGTGGAATTTGATTCATTCTATTTCCATTTCCACCATATCCTGATCCTTGCAATGGTGATGACACTTGAACCATGGCATCAGAGAATAATGGTGACGAATTATGTAGGCTTGCCATCATTGAAGTTGGCATTCCGTACGGTTGTTCTCTCCCAGCCAAAGGCTGAGAATAATTCAGATATGGCCAGAATGCATTTCCTCCAGGGGGAGGGGTTCCCAAGGGTCTGGCGTGTCCCATGGTGGAAGAACTAGGCGCATTCTGGGATCCTGAACCCGTTGGTATGGAATCCCCCAAAGGAGGCCTATTCTGTTCTAAAACAGGGCCAGACACTGGTATTGTTCCTGACGAAGGGATAGGATTGGAAACTGGAATGGTTTCGTCAGAAATATTTGAAGCATTTGGCAAGTTAGCCATGTTTCTTCTTCTTGTTCTCTTTGGTCTCTCTACGTCGGTTACGGCTAATTTACCGCTTCTAAGAATCATACAACGTAGCAAGGAACAATTTGTCTAAAAATTTCTATTAGATTTTATCAAATGCACTGGTCCCACCAGGTGTGCCAATTTGTTCGCTGTGTTTTCTGGCGAACAACCTCTGGTTAACCAATTTCTTCAGAAAGTTGGGTTACTTGCAGGACCAACCATACAAGTCCTGGGATACATGTGCATTTGGTTCTGTCGAAATACTCTTAGACTTTTGGTGACTAATTTGCGGTTTGTTTTATCAATATTGTCAAAGTATTAAGGACTTTGATTTTGCAAGTAACGAAAGTTTGAACTTAAAGGTGAAATAAGGTTAAAAGTTTAAACAAGAACAAAGAAATGTCGAAAGGCTAAAAACTTGCAAAAAAGTAAATGAAATTTAAAATGACATGGACTTGAAGAATAAACAAGTAATTTAAAATGACTTTGAAATATAACTGGTGTTTAAACGTACATTGTTCCAAATACTAGGCTCATTTTCTCTCACACTGGGTACTTAGAGCTTTTACAGGAATTTTGTACAAATTTTCACACACACATTCTAACCACAAACTATCCTATTTATACACAAACAAAATAACTGCTTAGAACGGAAAAGCTATAACTAAACGACAAGTGTCAGCCTGCATGTAAATTTCTTCTCTGAAACCTCCATGTGTCCAACTGCCAAAGGTTACAACCTTTGAATTTGAATCTCTTCCTTGGTGACGAAACCTTGTAACTCTTCAAAACTGTCGAAACCCTTTTAAAGGAGAAAAACTCTTCAGCACTTGCCAAACCTTATCTTTTTTTAACAAACTTCTTCTGTCGAAGCCCTCAGTCACACACTCTCCAAACTATTCTGCCAGAACATTATATCTATTTCTGTCGAAACAATGAAACTTTAAAACCTTGTCAGTAATTCTTGGATTCTCCTCCTGATGCTATCCTTCGACAAAGATGACCTTAAAGCCTGAATTTTAATCTTGTCGAAATTATGGGTTTACACTATCTCAGATGTATGGTTGAGTGCCAGGATGGATTCCCTTGGTTTCCATCCTGCTTCCCATCATCAATCAATAATCTTGATGTTAATTCTCTTCCCTTTTGTTGGAGCTTGTTGAAGCATGAAGATGAAGAATTCTCTTGAAGAGGGCTTGGACTTGAGGTTGTTGGCAGACTGTTGTTTGTTTTGCTGTGTATCTGCTTTGCTGTTGAGCTGCCTGTCTGCTGTTTTTGTCTGTTGTGTTTCCTGTTTGCTTGACTGTTGCTTGTGTGACTGTTTGGTGTGTTTAATTAGACTAGGTCTCATGTAGTTTGATTATAGGCCTAATAGCATCCTAAAGGTTGAGACTAGCTCCCTTTGCTTGTCTGCATCTAGAGGTTGAGTCTGTCTCCCTCTGCTTGACTGTTATTATCTGGCTTTGCTTGCTGGCTTAAGGTTGAGTTTGTCTCCCTTGCCTGTGCTTTGTGTGTTGCCTTTGGGCTTGCTTGCTCTAAAAGTTGAGCTTGGCTCCTTCTTCTTGTTTGTTGCATTGCATGCATTTGATTTACAGTTATTTCTTTACTATTATTTCTTTTGTTGTTGCTTTCCTTTACCATGTTCCCCTAGGAACTCTGACTTCTCTTGTTCAAGAGAAGTTATGACAGACATTAGGGTTATAACCATGAATGATGACATTAGGTAGTTCCCTCCTAACCTCAACCATAGGTTCAATTTTGCATGACAACTTTAGGATTAGATCAGTTCCCCTTTAGTGCGTCTTTTCTCTTCTCATCATCAAACAAATCAAAATACAATAATAAAGGTTAATTGATGTCGTACGCTGCGAGCCTTAAGCTACTTGAGAAAGAGTTGTTGGAGAGTTTCTTTGCAACAGTCTGGATGTTTAGTATGGCACCCTTTGGATGACATGCGACGCATTCACTCTCAGGTCATAGTCTCTAGTGCGATATCAATTGCAAACATCCATAAAAAGACACTTCTTCTAAAAAACAGAAAACAAAGATCAAACATCTTTTTGTCCTCTTGGACCTTTAATTCTTGGAAACCCTTTTCATAAGGAGAGTTTTGTTAACTCCCGGTTCTACCGCAAACGGTAAACTCCTAAGTCTTCGTCGAGCGAGCTGCATACACCAACTGCTAGAACCGTCTGTTAACCCTACTCGGATAAAAAAGACAAACCTGGGTCTCTCGTGTCCCGAACTACGCTTGCTCTGATCTTTCACGCCGTGTGAAAGTACGTAGGCACAAGATGCGATATCTCGGCGAGCAACCTTCCCCGTAACCTGTAGTTAGGCTAACTACGTTGACTCTGATTTCTCGTTCCAGACGGGAATACGTAGGCATAAAGCGTGATGCTTTGCCGAGTCATTTTCTTTTCTTTTCAGACCAGCCCTTTAGTGTAGATAGATGTAATCAACCCGTCAGATAAACACAATAAGCATGGATCCCATCGAGTACGATGGACGTTAGGGGTGCTAATACCTTCCCATTGCGTAACCGACTCCCAATCCAGACATGGTTGCGATGACCTTGTCTTATACCTTTTCGTTAGGTTTTTTCCGATCGTTTCCTTTCCCATTCTGAGGGATAAATAACGAAAGGTGGCGACTCTTCTGTCTTTGCCGGCACCTTATTTTCGCAGTAGCGACAACTGGCGACTCTGCTAGGGACCTATAGCTCCTGGGGACTTTTTCCATCCCCTAGGCTGGGACTGTTTCTGTAAACCCATAATTTCGACAAGATTAAAATTCAGGCTTTAAGGTCATCTTTGTCGAAGGATAGCATCAGGAGGAGAATCCAAGAATTACTGACAAGGTTTTAAAGTTTCATTGTTTCGACAGAAATAGATATAATGTTCTGGCAGAATAGTTTGGAGAGTGTGTGACTGAGGGCTTCGACAGAAGAAGTTTGTTAAAAAAAGATAAGGTTTGGCAAGTGCTGAAGAGTTTTTCTCCTTTAAAAGGGTTTCGACAGTTTTGAAGAGTTACAAGGTTTCGTCACCAAGGAAGAGATTCAAATTCAAAGGTTGTAACCTTTGGCAGTTGGACACATGGAGGTTTCAGAGAAGAAATTTACATGCAGGCTGACACTTGTCGTTTAGTTATAGCTTTTCCATTCTAAGCAGTTATTTTGTTTGTGTATAAATAGGATAGTTTGTGGTTAGAATGTGTGTGTGAAAATTTGTACAAAATTCCTGTAAAAGCTCTAAGTACCCAGTGTGAGAGAAAATGAGCCTAGTATTTGGAACAATGTACGTTTAAACACCAGTTATATTTCAAAGTCATTTTAAATTACTTGTTTATTCTTCAAGTCCATGTCATTTTAAATTTCATTTACTTTTTTGCAAGTTTTTAGCCTTTCGACATTTCTTTGTTCTTGTTTAAACTTTTAACCTTATTTCACCTTTAAGTTCAAACTTTCGTTACTTGCAAAATCAAAGTCCTTAATACTTTGACAATATTGATAAAACAAACCGCAAATTAGTCACCAAAAGTCTAAGAGTATTTCGACAGAACCAAATGCACATGTATCCCAGGACTTGTATGGTTGGTCCTGCAAGTAACCCAACTTTCTGAAGAAATTGGTTAACCAGAGGTTGTTCGCCAGAAAACACAGCGAACAAATTGGCACACCTGGTGGGACCAGTGCATTTGATAAAATCTAATAGAAATTTTTAGACAAATTGTTCCTTGCTACGTTGTATGATTCTTAGAAGCGGTAAATTAGCCGTAACCGACGTAGAGAGACCAAAGAGAACAAGAAGAAGAAACATGGCTAACTTGCCAAATGCTTCAAATATTTCTGACGAAACCATTCCAGTTTCCAATCCTATCCCTTCGTCAGGAACAATACCAGTGTCTGGCCCTGTTTTAGAACAGATTAGGCCTCCTTTGGGGGATTCCATACCAACGGGTTCAGGATCCCAGAATGCGCCTAGTTCTTCCACCATGGGACACGCCAGACCCTTGGGAACCCCTCCCCCTGGAGGAAATACATTCAGGCCATATCTGAATTATTCTCAGCCTTTGACTGGGAGAGAACAACCGTACGGAATGCCAACTTCAATGATGGCAAGCCTACATAATTCGTCACCATTATTCTCTGATGCCATGGTTCAAGTGTCATCACCATTGCAAGGATCAGGATATGGTGGAAATGGAAATAGAATGAATCAAATTCCACCAGGTTTCCATATGCCCGCTATGACAAACCATTCTGCACAAGTAATCCGTCAACAGATGGATGAAAGCAATCATGATATGGTGCAGGCTTTGACACAACAAATGGGAGACGTGTTCAATCCCTTAATACAAAACACTACCCAAACAAACCAAATATTGGCAGAACAGATGGCACGCATTGCTGATTTTTTTGGAGTCCCACAAGCACAACAAAGAATGCAATTAAACCAGAATCCTGCCAATAGGGCTGTCGAAGAGGAACTCACTATAAACCAAAGGCCCTTAGGGAACCCTCAGGAAAATCCCAGGGGGCAAGAGGTGATGGTCGAACAGCCTAATGTAGAAGAGCCTATTCGACAGGAACCAAGAAGGATAATAGTCCAGAGAAACCAAAATGCTGACGAAGTGTTACAGCAGAGAATGCGTTACAATAACATGCCTGTCGAAAATGATATTGCCACCATGGTGGAGAGAATAATGGCACAAAACGGAGTAAACGTAGGATTACAAAGGCCTAGTTATACTTCCCCCTTGTCTGAATTTATCTTACAACAAGAGTTACCACCAAGGTGGAAAGTCCCCAAATTCACAAAATTTTCAGGGGATACTAGTGAATCCACCATAGAACACGTGGCACGTTATTTGATAGAAGCGGGAGAGATTGCTAATAACGAGAACTTAAGGATGAAATATTTCCCAAGTTCTTTGACAAAAAACGCTTTCACTTGGTTTACGTCACTTCCTCCAACTTCAATTTTTACTTGGACCCAATTAGAGAGATTGTTCCATGAACAATTTTATATGGGACAAACCAAGATAAGTTTGAAAGAGTTGGCAAGTGTCAAAAGAAAATTTTCTGAACCCATAGATGACTATTTGAATAGGTTTAGATTATTAAAAGCCAGATGCTTTACGCAAGTGCCGGAACAAGAACTAGTCGAAATGGCTGCGGGGGGTCTTGATTATTCCATAAGGAAAAAATTGGATACCCAATATCTGAGAGACATGGCACAGCTGGCAGACAGAGTAAGGCAGATAGAAAGACTAAAAAATGAGAAATTTAGATCAAATAAAAACAAGAAGGAAAGAGTGGCCTATGTAGGAATAGCTCAAGATGATTACGACGAAAACGAACCAGTCATTTTCGACCAGCAAGAAATTGATCTTGCAGAATTAAAGCAAGGCCCTCCATATTCTTGTAAAGTTTTAGCCCCGTCGAATGGAAAAAGTCCAGTCGAAATGGAAAAGAATGACAGGTTCCCTAAAAGAACCTATACATTCGACATCACCAAGTGTGATGAGATATTTGATTTACTAGTCAAAGATGGTCAGTTAATAAAACCAGCAGGCACTAAAGAGCCTCCTATAGACCAACAGAAAAAGAGAGGTTTTTGCAAATACCATAATTTCTTGGGTCATAAAACTTCTCAATGTTACCTTTTCAGGGATCTTGTCCAAAATGCAATCCAAAATGGAAGGTTGAAGTTTGGAGACAAAGGCAAGCAGCAGATGAAGATTGACTCCAATCCCATGCAGATTGTGGAGGCAAATTATGCTGAGCCAGAAATGGTAAACGTGGTCGAAATGGAGATCATGGCAGAAGAAAATTCTGAAATGGTAGGAGTTACTGAAAGCTTCGACACCAACTTCACCATGATAGAAGCTGCTGAAGGTTTCGACACCCATGTCAATGTGGTGGAAGAAGGTGATAATTCTGCTGGCCAGGCTGAGGCAAAAGAAGTCAAAATTTCTGAAGACTTCGACAGTGAGAATGTCACTAAGACCACTGAAGGTTTCAACGGAAGAAATGCAGTCAAAGTGGGAAGAAGCTTCAACAAGAAAAACTGTGAAAGAGATGCTGACCAAGAGGAGATTAAAACACCAGGGACTGATGACAATTCCCTCACTGTCAAACAAATGAACAGTGATACCACCAAAAATGAAGAACATCCTGTCGAAAGGGTTGCACATTGCTGCAAATACATCTATAAGGGCTTACACCCAAAAGGCAATGTTAGTCAGTCAAAGGAGGACATCCCAGAGGAAATCATGCTAGTCGAAAAAATGAACAAATTGAAAATTACAACTGAACAGAGTGCTGGGATTCATATGGTGGAAATCACTCAAAAGGGAGGACCAGACATCGACAAGGGAAAGAAGCGTCAAGAGGAGCATCAGAAGCTGGTTTACCCAGAAGAGAACGAGAGTCTGGTTGAATTCATCCAGAGGTGTCAAAGGAAGAATGCAGAAGTCATGCTTTGCCCAAGATGCAGTGTTGTGTTCGACAAGAAAGCAGCTGATGACTTGGAAGCAGCAGAAAAGACCCAGAGGAAAAGAAATTGGGGAACAGTCCCACCAACCAGAAACGAAAGATTCGACCCAAGAAGAGGGGAGCATCACAGTCAAGGGGTCGGAGAAAGACGTTTCAACACTTACAAACCATCCAACAGGCCAAATGATGACAAATGGGTTCAGCCTATAAGGGATGTCCAAGGTCAGAAGAGATGGAAGAGTTTTGAAGTGAACAGGGGTCCTTCCATGGAAGTTAAAAAGGAGGCAAAGCCAAAATACGTCTCTGAAAACTACAAAGGGAAGAATCCTATGTCCAGATCCCAATGGAGAAGATTCCAAAGGCAGAAGAAAATTGAAAAGAAAACTGTAGAATACCAAAAGGTTGGGCAGAAGGAAGCTGAATCAAGCAAATGTGTGCAGATTACGAACAAGGGAATGCCCCTGGCAGAAAAAGAAATCATTCAGAAGAATAGATCTGGTGACACCACAGAGGTGCAGAAAACAGACAATAGAATGCCAGTGGACGAAGAAGTCACAGATGAATTTGGTTCAGAATCAGATGCTTCTTTCGACGTAACTTGCAATGTGGTTTCTGTACTGCCCAGAGACTTCGACAGGATAATGGAAGTCGAAGACGAAGAGGATGACATGATAGATGATAGCATAAGCTTGAAGCCTGTATGCTACTACATAATGAACAATGGCTGTGTCGAAGAGCAAAATGCCTTCTTCGAAAAGCCAGATGATGCAATGAAGGCTCACTTAAAGCCTCTCTTCATAAAAGGAAAGGTAGAAGGTGTAGGTGTCAACAAAATTCTGATAGATGGCGGAGCAGCTGTAAATTTAATTCCTCATTACATGATAAGGAGAATTGGAAAAGATGACTCCGACACTAAGCCTCACAATATGGTGTTGTCCAACTATGAAGGTAAAGTGGGAACAACACTGGGAGTAATACAATTGAACTTGACTGTAGGATCCATCACCAGGCCTACAATGTTTGTGGTGATAGCATCAAAAGCAAATTACAACTTGCTGTTGGGAAGAGAATGGATCCATGGGATTGGGGCTGTGCCATCCTCCATGCATCAAAGAATAGCAATCTGGAGGCCAGATGGGATTGTCGAAAACATTGAAGCAGATCAGAGTTACTTCACAGCTGATGTGAACAATATCACTAGTCGTAACTTCGACAAGAACCTAGCCCATATAGCACCATGCAATCCTGCGGCTTTCGACCTGGCAGCTTCCGACAATGCTTACTGTTCCATGTACCTCCATCCTACACATGGTTTCCAGTGGGATAAAGAAATAATTGGGGAAACAAATTACACTTGGGGAACTGCCCATGTCAACCCAACTGGATGGGGAAGTGAATTCAGTGAAAATGACTGAAGTTTCAGCAATGGAAAGGATTTCGGCTTATATAGCCGAAAAACAACACAAAGCGGCCCTTGAGGCTGAAGTAAGAAATATGGCTGTCGAAGCCAGCACTCAGGTTGTCGAAGGACAACACCCTCAAGAAAATATTGAGGAGCAACATGCAAATCAGAGTTTTGAAGAAGACTCAAATGGTGAATGGCAGAACCAAAGACTTGATGCCATTTATGATGACGAACCTTTGGGGTTCGAAAAGGATCCAACCTCCACCAATATGAAAATGGTGGCACAGGATCCCTTAGAGGAGATTAATCTAGGACTGGGGGCAGAGAAAAGGCCCACTTACATCAGTGCCAAGTTGAATCCTCAACTCAGAATCGAAATAATCCAGCTGCTGAATGAGTTTAAAGACTGCTTCGCATGGGATTATGACGAAATGCCTGGTTTAGACAGAAGTTTGGTGGAATTGAAGTTGCCAATTCTGGAAGGGAAGAAGCCAATAAAACAGACCCCCAGACGCTTTGCACCTGAAATTCTGTCGAAGATCAAAGAAGAGGTCGAAAGACTTCTAAAATGCAAATTCATCCGTACAACAAGGTATGTCGAATGGATTGCTAATATTGTTCCTGTGATTAAGAAAAATGGCACACTAAGGGTGTGTATTGATTTTAGAGATCTAAACTCAGCCACCCCTAAGGATGAGTATCCTATGCCAGTAGCAGAAATGCTAGTAGATTCTGCAGCAGGCCATGAGTATTTAAGTATGCTTGATGGCTATTCTGGTTATAACCAGATTTTTATTGCTGAAGAAGACGTTCCAAAAACAGCTTTTCGTTGTCCAGGAGCAATAGGAACATATGAATGGGTAGTAATGCCCTTTGGTTTGAAAAATGCTGGAGCTACTTACCAAAGGGCTATGAATTCTATTTTTCACGATTTCATTGAAACGTTTATGCAAATTTATATAGATGACATTGTGATTAAATCTGCTTCAGGCTTCGACCATATTAACCATCTTCGACAGTCCTTTGAAAGGATGAGGAAGTTTGGTTTGAAAATGAATCCTCTTAAATGTGCTTTTGGTGTGCAGGCTGGGGATTTCTTAGGCTTTGTGGTCCACAAAAAGGGGATTGAAATCAATGAAAACAAAGCTAAAGCAATAATGGAAGCAAAAGCGCCATCGACAAAGAAGGAATTGCAGTCTCTACTAGGGAAAATCAACTTCCTCAGAAGATTTATCTCCAACCTTAGTGGAAAGACTCAGGCCTTCTCACCCTTGCTTCGACTGAAGAAGGAGGGTTTCACTTGGGGGCAAGAGCAACAAGCTGCTTTCGACAAGATCAAGGAGTATTTGGCAAATCCCCTAGTCCTAATATCTCCTTGCCGAAAAAGAAGCATGAGGCTCTACATATCAGCATCTGACAGAACATTAGGAAGTATGCTTTGTCAAGAAGATGAACATGGCGTCGAAAGAGCCATTTACTATCTCAGCAGGGTCTTGAATGATGCTGAAACTAGGTATAGCATGATAGAGAAATTATGTTTATGTGTATATTTCTCTTGTATGAAATTAAAGCATTATATAAAACCCGTTGATGTACATATATCTTCTCATTTCGACGTAATAAAGCATATGTTGTCTAAGTCTATTTTACATAGTCGAATTGGAAAATGGGCTTTAGCCTTAACTGAATATTCTTTAAAATATATGCCTCTAAAAGCTGTTAAAGGGCAAGTAGTTGCTGACTTTATAGCTGACCACTCCATACTTGGAGAGGAGACAAATTATGTCGAAAAAGAGCCTTGGAGGTTATATTTTGATGGTTCCAGTCATAAAAATGGAACAGGTGTTGGGGTGTTAATTATTTCTCCCAATAAAGTTCCAACAAAGTTCAAGTACAAAATAGAAGAATTCTGTTCAAACAATGAGGCAGAATATGAAGCCTTAATTGTTGGACTTGAAATCTTGTTGGAACTGGGGGCAACAGAGGTCGAAATAATGGGTGACTCTGAATTGGTGATAAAACAACTGACGAAAGAGTACAAATGTGTCAAAGAAAATTTGATCATGTACTTTGTGATAGCCAACAGACTCCTCAAGAGATTCGACAGTGTAGTTTTTAGACACATCCCCAGATTAGAAAATCAGGAAGCAAATGACTTGGCCCAGCTGGCTTCAGGGTATAAAGTGTCGAAAGAAAATCTGTTGAAGTTTGTCGAAGGGAGAGGAAAAGTTTTTTCTACTAAGCTGTCCCCATCTGATTTGGACACAATAAGATTGGGATATGGTGATCAAGAAAACTTTGAGATTTTCAATGTGGGTAATCTAGAGGATGGAGATTGGAGAAAACCCATTAAAGATTATCTGCAAAATCCAAATCAAACAGCCGAAAGGAAGATAAAGTACAGAGCCTTAAGTTATGTGCTCTTTGGAAATGAACTGTTTAAAAAGACTGCAGAAGGAGTTCTACTAAAATGCCTTGGAGAGACTGAAGCGTACATAGCTTTGTCGAATGTACACAGTGGTGCATGTGGTGCCCACCAAGCAGGACATAAAATGAAATGGCTATTATTTCGACAAGGAATGTATTGGCCAACCATGTTGAAAGATTGTGTCGAATTCGCAAAGGGTTGTCAGGAATGTCAAATCCATGCAGGCATACCTCATGTGCCAGCAAGTGAGTTACATTCTATTATAAAGCCTTGGCCATTCAGAGGTTGGGCTTTAGATTTGATTGGTGAGATTCGACCAGCTTCTTCAAAAGGGCAGAAGTACATTTTAGTAGGAGTAGACTATGTCACTAAATGGATTGAAGCCATACCTTTGACAAATGTAGATCAGGAAGCAGTCATAGATTTCATCCAGAAACACATAGTGTATAGATTTGGAATACCAGAGACTATAACCACTGATCAAGGATCTGTGTTTACTGGCAGAAATATGCAAGCATTTGCAAGAGAGACAGGTTTTAAGTTGTTGACTTCGACACCTTATTATGCCCAAGCAAATGGCCAGGTCGAAGCAGCCAACAAAGTGGTGATAAACCTGATAAAGAAACATGTGGGTAAAAAACCCAGAAATTGGCATAAGACCCTGGATCAAATCCTTTGGGCTTGTCGAACCTCTCCTAAGGAAGCAACTAACTCCACCCCATTTAAATTAACCTATGGACATGATGCAGTATTGCCTGTCGAAATCTGTTTACAGTCAATACGAATTCAAAGACATCATGAGATTCCATCTGAAATCTATTGGAGTATGATGATGGATGAATTGGTTGATTTAGACGAAGAAAGGTTGCGTGCTTTAGAATTAATAAGAAGGCAGAAAGAGAGAGTTGAAAAGTTTTATAACAAAAAAGTAAAATTCAAAGCCTTTTTAGTAAATGATTTAGTCTGGAAAGTGATCTTGCCCATGGAGAAGAAAGACAGAGTGATGGGAAAATGGTCCCCTAAGTGGGAAGGACCTTTCAAAATTTTAAGAGTTTTTTCCAATGGTGCATACGAAGTCGAAGAAATAGAAAAAGATAGAAGAGTGATGAAAATAAATGGGAAGTACTTAAAAAAGTATAAACCAACACTGCACGAAATAAAAATAAGAACAAACTAAATTACAAAGGTCACTTCGACAGCAAAAGACATTTCTCCTTTGATAGTCGAAAATATCTTTGCTGGGGGGCAATTTGTAAACCCATAATTTCGACAAGATTAAAATTCAGGCTTTAAGGTCATCTTTGTCGAAGGATAGCATCAGGAGGAGAATCCAAGAATTACTGACAAGGTTTTAAAGTTTCATTGTTTCGACAGAAATAGATATAATGTTCTGGCAGAATAGTTTGGAGAGTGTGTGACTGAGGGCTTCGACAGAAGAAGTTTGTTAAAAAAAGATAAGGTTTGGCAAGTGCTGAAGAGTTTTTCTCCTTTAAAAGGGTTTCGACAGTTTTGAAGAGTTACAAGGTTTCGTCACCAAGGAAGAGATTCAAATTCAAAGGTTGTAACCTTTGGCAGTTGGACACATGGAGGTTTCAGAGAAGAAATTTACATGCAGGCTGACACTTGTCGTTTAGTTATAGCTTTTCCGTTCTAAGCAGTTATTTTGTTTGTGTATAAATAGGATAGTTTGTGGTTAGAATGTGTGTGTGAAAATTTGTACAAAATTCCTGTAAAAGCTCTAAGTACCCAGTGTGAGAGAAAATGAGCCTAGTATTTGGAACAATGTACGTTTAAACACCAGTTATATTTCAAAGTCATTTTAAATTACTTGTTTATTCTTCAAGTCCATGTCATTTTAAATTTCATTTACTTTTTTGCAAGTTTTTAGCCTTTCGACATTTCTTTGTTCTTGTTTAAACTTTTAACCTTATTTCACCTTTAAGTTCAAACTTTCGTTACTTGCAAAATCAAAGTCCTTAATACTTTGACAATATTGATAAAACAAACCGCAAATTAGTCACCAAAAGTCTAAGAGTATTTCGACAGAACCAAATGCACATGTATCCCAGGACTTGTATGGTTGGTCCTGCAAGTAACCCAACTTTCTGAAGAAATTGGTTAACCAGAGGTTGTTCGCCAGAAAACACAGCGAACAGTTTCCCATCCCCTATGCGAGTCAATCCTAGCGCTTGTGTGTTTACCTGTTGGGTTTTATTTATTGCGTTTTAGTTTCCGCATTTTTTTTGGTATATTATTATTATTGTGCTGTTGTGGGAAGGGGCTCTGATGAGTGAGAAGTCAGACCCAGGCTTGAGTGTACTTAGCATTAGTTGTGGAAATTAGTGGGCGCGTGCTTGCTTTGCAGGCACTAGTGTCTCAAGAAATCCATGCTCAGACGAGGTTCTCCCGGTTGACTTCTTTTCCAGCCCTTTGGGCTTGAGGGGTTGGTTTGAAGGATTGTCGACTCTAGGGACCGATCATTTGTGACTCAGCTGAGTGAGGCCACTTCAAGAGATGATGATGCCAGACCTTCTAGGTATCGTATCATCGTTTCTTGAAAGTCTGTGACGCTGGGAAACGCAAAGGATGCCATACCTTGTTTGTGATTAGGTCCATACCTGTGAGCGAGGTCGGGTTATTGCAGGAAACCTTAACCTTCAGTCTACCTGGTTTTCTTGACAGTGAATCAGTGTTTTTGGGTTCAGAGGGTTCTTATCATCAGAGATGTGGTTGTTCTCGACAGTGCATATTTATTGGTCCTCTTCAGGGTTGTGCTATCAGAGCAGTGTTGTGATTGTGTTGGATCAGAGCCTCGGTCTCCTCAGCAGCACAGTTTTGATCCCCTGTTGCATGTTTTCATTTTGCATTTTGCATACTCATTTGCATATCATTAACGTGTGTCTGTGTTGCAGGTGCATATTATCCCTCGGTTCCAGTTTTCTTGCCTTCTGTTGTGTTATCATGGGATCTATGAAGAAGAATGTGGCCTACAAGCTCCCTACCCCAGATGTTGCTTTACTGTCCAGTTTGATTGCTTTGGCAGATGATACAGTGAGAGGGGAATTCAGGAAATCTTATGGGAAGCTGCTCAGTCTAGTTCGTAAACCTTCCGTGTATGAGTTGAATGGGTTGTATGCCTTGCTGCAGTTCTATGATCCTCCATTGAGATGCTTCACTTTCCCGAACTTCATTCTTGCACCTACATTAGAGGAGTATGCTGAGTTGCTGGGTGTACCGGTTAAGAATCAGATGCCTTTTGTTCATATGGATGCTAAGCCTAATCTGGCTAATCTAGCTCTTTCTCTTCATCTGGATGCCTCTGAGTTGCTTCTGTCCAGTTGGAATGGGGTTCCTGGATTTTCTCTGCAGTTCCTGGTTGGGAAATCTCAACAATGTGCCAAAGACGGTTGTTGGATCGTATTCAACGCCATTCTCGCCCTCTGCATATATGTCATCATTTTGTTCCCCAACATGCCTGATTTTGTAGACTTGGATGCCTTTCATATCTTTGCATCAGGGAATCCAGTTCCTACCTTGATTGGCGATGTATATCATTCCGTCCATTACAAGAGCAAAAATAGAAGGGGTAAGAATGTATCATGCTGTGTGCCCTTACTCTACAGATTGTTTGATAGTCACCTGCCCAAGAAGGGTCTCTTTGCTTCATCTGCAGCCACAGCTGAGTGGTCTGAGCGCTTGATGGGTTTATCAGCAGAGAGTGTTGTTTGGTTTGATAGAGATATGTTGGGTACTGAAGTCATATTCAGCTGCAGTGGATTTCCAGATGTGCCTTTGATTGGAAGAAAGGGCTGCATCAACTATTATCCGTCTCTACTTGTCAGACAATTTGCATATGCTTTGAGAGTTCCGCCAAAGGATGAAGAGGTGTAGGAATCTCTGTACCTCACTGTTCTTCTAGAGGGGGATATGTTAGCTAAGCTTCAGCAGGCTTGGAATGATATTAGTAGACGAGGGAAGTCATTGTTGGGTAAAAGCAATAACCAGGCTTATGCTCCGTATGTGACCTGGATTAAGAGCATAGCAGAGACCATAGGGATGTCATTTCCACCTGCCAAGCCAGAGTGTCCTCCAGTGGTTGAAGAGCCTACTACCGTGTCTATTCAGAAGTAAGCTAAGAAGGACGAGCTGAAAAAGGCCAATGAAGAGTTGGAGAAAGAGCTGTCACAGGTTAGAAGCGAGAGAAATGAAGCCATCCACTCTTTCAAGAAGCAGACAGAGTTGGTGAACAGGTTAGGCATGGACTTGACCAAGCAGATAGCTGATCGTGAACATTTGGGTCTGGACTTCAAATCTGTCAATGATGTATTGGCCACCAAGAAGCAGAATCTGGATGAAGCATACCAGAGAATCTCCAAGTTCAATCAGTAGTGGAATGCCACTATAGCCAGCAACAAAGAAAGGGAGGACAAACTGAAACAGCAGATCTCCAAATTGAAAGCTCAAGTGAAGGCCAGCGAGAAGATGTTTGATGAGGAAACTGCTCGCAGATATGCCACTGAAGACATGCTGAACAAAGCTATCGCTAACCTGAAAGATCGCAAGCAGAGGTTCGAGTCTAAGAAGCGAAGGTTAGAAGATTGCTTTGGCCAGGGAGCGTGGGAAGATTCTGTTGAAGGTCTCCAGTGCACTATTATGCAGAGAGAGTTGCTTGTTGAAGGGTTACTCACTCGGCCCGATCATCCCAAGACAAAAGAGTTGCTAGAAGAGTTTCGCGCCCATTGTCGCACTTGACTATCTTTGTAACCTTTTGTATTTTCTGATTCTTGTTGTAGGCTGACCATCACCAGGCTTGTTGGTCGAGGCCATGCTATTGATACCCCATGTATTCATTGACATTGTACTGCTGCCGTTGGGCCTTATATATACATGAGATGTTATTTCAATGACTGGATCCGGACTTCTTATTATCAGTACTGGCACTCTGGCACTCGAATCGGGGAAGAAATCTCCCTAACACACAGACACACGTTTGCATTTGCATAAATCATTTGCATAGCAGGTACCTTGAGTTATTTCCTAACCCTCTGTCGATGCAGGTTCCAGGATTGCCGATCAGCGAATTCATCGCTACTCTACCAGAAGCAACTGCAAGAAAGCCATGGATCAGATGCAAACTGAGATGCAGGAGATGCACGACAGGATGGCGCAGTTCATGCAAGTGATGGAAACTGTGGCCAAGGGCCAGGAGCAGCTGTAGACTCTGGTGCAGCATCTGATCTCTAGAGTTGACATTCAGGGTGTGCTACATGGCGGGATTGCTACTGAACCTCCTCATGGCGAGACTCACCAAGCTGGTGATGCTGTACCAGTGGTTGTCCTCAATACTACTGAGAACGGTAACAGAGCTGGGAATGGGAATGTGACTCGTAATGGTAACGGGCATGTGGAAACCAATGGAAATATTGGTGTTGGGAATGCTGGTTTCAATGTTGGAACTAGGAATGCTGGTGTTGGTGCTGGTAACACTGGTGTAGGTGTTGGTGCTGGCAATGCTGGGTTTGGTGGTGCCAATCAGGGCTATGGAAATCAGGGTTATGGAAATCAGGGCTTCGGTAACACAGGTTTCGGCAACGCAAGCAATAATGGTTACAATGCTGGTTTCGGCCAGGTGCTGGCAATCAGGGTTTTGGTAATATGCGGTATGGTCCCAGGTTCAATCAGACTGGTTTTGGTCCTAATGCTGCTTATGCTGGGTATGATAATGGGGATTCTCACTGGGGCGAGGATCGCCAAGAAGATGCTTTCCCTCCACCAGGCAGGAATCTTGAGATGCCCACTGACAATGATAGAAGGTTCAGGTTGTTGGAAGAACAGGTGAGGAATCTTGCTAATCAGAATTCCACAGTGTTGGACATGGCTAACATGGGATTGATTCCTGGCTTGAGGGTGCCACTCAAGTTCAAAGCGCCCACTTTCGACAAGTATAAGGGGGATACTTCCCCAAGAGTTCACGTGCGGTCTTACTATCGGAGAATCTCCGCATATTCTGATGACGAAAAGATGCTGATGCATTCTTTCCAGGATAGCTTGTCTGGACCGTCATTGGAGTGGTACATGGGGTTAGAGCCTACTCAGATTGGTAGCTAGAAAGAGTTGGCGGAAGCTTTTGTCAAGCATTACCAATATAATAGCGACCTTGCGCCGAACAGGGTCCAACTGCAAAATCATTCTCAGAAGAATGGCGAGAGTTTCAAAGAATACGCCCAGAGGTGATGTGAACTTGCAGCCAGGGTGCACCCACCCATGGTAGAGCGTGAGTTGGTGGATATGTTTGTGGGCACTTTCTCTGGGCAGTATTATGACAGGCTTATCAATTGTACGACGACTAATTTTTCTGAGTTGATACTCTTGGGGGAACGTATCGAGAACAGTGTCAAGATCGATAAGATTCAAGCGGGAGAGTCAACCTCAGCTGGAGTTGGTAAAAAGGTTTTTGGGAACAAGAGACAGGGGGATACTAATTCAGTATATAGCTCCCGAGGAAGAGGTAGAGGTCGAAACCAATACCGTCAGCAGCAGATTGCTAGCGTGACAATTCCTGTACCGCAACAACAGCAGCAGGGCCAGCAGCATCCTGCTCAGAGGAGAATTCAGGATAGAGACAGGGCCGTAAGAAGAGTATTTGATGTACCTCCATTCCCATATGCTCAGCTTCTTCCAACATTGTTACAATTGCAGCTTGTTGAGAAAAGGACGTTGGCTCCGCCGAAGGGCACGCCTCCTTTCGGATATGACGCCAATTCACATTGCGAATTCCACTCCGGGGCACCCGGTCATAGCATCGAGAATTTTCATGCATTCAAGCACAAGGTGCAAGATTTGATAGATAGCAAGGCTATAAACTTCGGTAATGAGGCGCCCAACATTGAGAAAAATCTGATGTCGTCTCACGGATCTGCACAGGTGGGTGCAGTCTTGGAAGATACCTGTCTGAATTTGGTTCTGAATGTGGATGAACTAAAGACACCTCTGGGATATGTCAAGAACAGATTTCTAAAGGGGGGAGTGTTCCCTGGTTGTGATACAGATTGTGTTGACTGTTTGGCCCGGCCTGAGGATTGTGATAACTTGAGAAGAGGTATTCAAGGGCTGATTGACGAAGGAACGCTGCAATTTGACCGTACTGCTGAAGAGAAACCTGTTGAGGCAATAGCTGAAAAGCAGGGCAAAGTTGCAACGATTACGATCCCATTTAAGACTGTCACGATATTGGCGCCTCCCAAGAGGCCGACCATTACAATAACCAAAGCTGGACCTATTCCGTATGAAAGCACTAAAGCCATCCCTTGGAATTATGGGGCGGAAGTTTACTGCAATGGGGAGAAGATTAACCTGGCAAGCTCGCCGGTAGGGTCAGTTGATAACCTTGTGGGGGCAGGGGGCATAACCCGCGGTGGCAGGATCTTTGCGTCACCAGAAGTAGAAGCTGAAAGAATGGCCAAGGGGAAAGGTAAAGTCAATGAAGAGGGACCTTCTCAGGAGAAGGAAAAAGAGGCTTTGACCAAGGACGTGGAAGAATTCATGAGATTAATCCGGAAGAGTGATTATAAAATTGTCGATCATCTACAGCAGACGCCTTCCAAAATCTCGATTTTGTCATTGTTGCTCTGTTCTGAAAGCTCTTGATGCTGCTTTTGTACCCCAGGAGATATCCGTGAATCAGCTCGAAGGAGTGATTGCGCACGTGAATGTGGGGCATGGCCTTGGCCTTACAGATTTTGATTTGACACCCAGGGGCCGCAACCACAATAGTGTGTTGCATATTTCAGTTGAGTGTAGGGGCACTGTTATGTCTCATGTCCTTGTTGACACTGGTTCGTCTTTGAATGTTTTTGCCCAAGAAGGCACTATTGAAGCTAGATACCCGAGGCATAATCTGCACACCCAGTGACTTAGTAGTGAGAGCTTTCGATAGGACTCGAAGGTCCGTGTTTGGAGAATTGACTTTGCCAATCCAGGTCGGTCCAGAGGTGTTTGACACTGCGTTTTACATCATGGACATTCAACCAGCTTATAGATGTTTGCTTGGACGACCTTGGATTCACTCTGCAGGGGCTGTAACGTCTACGTTGCACCAAAAGCTT
This sequence comes from Lathyrus sativus, assembly GCA_963859935.3. Lineage (NCBI taxonomy): Eukaryota > Viridiplantae > Streptophyta > Magnoliopsida > Fabales > Fabaceae > Lathyrus > Lathyrus sativus. The sequence goes on along the minus strand of OZ012735.1, from coordinate 684,217,965 downwards.
AAGTATATGGTCGGTGGTAGCATTGTCACCGTATGTGGGGAGGAAGACATCCTGGTAAGTCACCTGTCATCATTCAAATATATCGAAGTGGATGGTGAGATCCATGAGACATTGTGCCAAGCCTTCGAAGGGGTGCAGATCAGAGACAAATCTCCTGTCATAAGCAGGGGGCCAGAGGTGGCTATGTCGTCGTACAGAGAAGCCCAAGCGGTAGTTCAGGCCGGGGAGACCAAAGGTTGGGGTCAAGTTCTGAAGATTCCTATTAAGCAGGACAAGTTTGGCTTAGGGTATCGCTCGTCGTCGTCATCTTCTTCATAGAGCGTGCCAAGGTTCAAAGGGCCGATTGTGTTTACTCCAGGAGGAGTCAGTTTTGAACAAATCAATGTAGTGTCTGAAAGTGAAGATGGAGATAGCGACTGTGACATGGATTCATGGATCAAGCCCAGCGAGCCAGGACAAAGCCTATGCAACTGGTCTATCTAGGACTTTATTCAAGTGACGCCGAAACAGTAATGCCTTGTTTTTTTCGATTATTGTACAACCCTATGTCCTACCCGGGGCATAGTGATTCTATGTCAGGGTCTACTTGATTATGTGTATGCTTTGTTTTAATCATCAAATAAAGGCGTTTTCCTCATGCAAATTTTGTGATCCCTGTTTTTCTACTTTTTATTTTTATAATAAAATGGCAATGTGGTTGTGTGCTTCGTTTGCATATCATTTGAAGCATTTAACCCTTTCTCTTGCATGATCCATATTTCAGATGACACCGATCAAGATCTCCCTATGACTCGCTTCGACTTTGAGCACCCGATATTTCAAGCCGAAGAAGAGATTGTTAAGGATGATGACTTACCAGAAGAGCTGACTTGTCTTTTGAAACAAGAAGAGAGAATCATTATGCCTCATCAGGAGGATATTGAAGTCATTAATTTGGGTTCCGAAGAGGTTGTCAGGAATGTCCGGATAGGGGCTGCGCTACAAAGTGATATCAAGCAGAGACTTGTCGAGACGCTTCGAGAGTATAGTGACATCTTTGCTTGGTCTTATGAAGATATGCCTGGGTTAGACACTGATATTGTGGTCCACCGCTTGCCATTGCGTGAAGCCTGTCCGCCGGTCAAGCAAAAGCTCAGAAGAACGAAACCAGATATGGCCATAAAGATTAAAGAGGAAGTGCAGAAATAGTGGGACGCTGGTTTTCTGGCTGTTACAACTTACCCTCCTTGGGTCGCCAATATAGTACCTGTACTGAAGAAAGATGGTAAGGTGCGGATGTGCGTTGACTATCGGGATCTGAACAAGGCGAGCCCTAAGGATGACTTCCCGCTTCCTCATATTGACGTGTTGGTCGACAGCACTGCTCAATTCACGGTGTTTTCCTTCATGGACGGCTTTTCGGGCTACAATCAGATTAAGATGGCGCCGGAGGATATGGAGAAAAAAACTTTTATTACCCCGTGGGGAACGTTCTGCCACAAAGTGACGCCCTTTGGTTTGAAGAACGCTGGGGCAACATATCAGCGTGCTATGAAGACACTCTTTCATGACATGATGCATAAAGAGATTGAGGTCTATGTTGACGATATGATTGCCAAATCCCAGACGGAGAAAGAGCATCTGGTGAATCTTCTGAAATTGTTTGAGAGGCTTAGGAAATTCAGGCTGAGGCTGAATCCTAATAAGTGCACCTTCGGGGTGAGATCTGGAAAGCTACTGGGGTTCATTGTTAGTGAAAAAGGAATTGAGGTTGATCCTGCAAAAATAAAGGCGATACAAGAAATGCCAGCGCCAAAAACAGAGAAAGAGGTTCGTGGTTTTTTGGGGAGGTTGAACTACATTGCCCGGTTCATATCTCACCTTACTGCCACGTGTGAGCTAATGTTTAAACTGTTGAAAAAAGATCAGGCGATTGTCTAGAACGAAAACTGTCAAAAGGCGTTTGAAAGAATAAAAGAATACTTGCATGAACCTCCGATTTTGATACCCCCAGTAGCCGGGAAACCACTGATCATGTACTTGACGGTTCTTGAGAACAGTATGGGTTGTGTTCTCGGTCAACATGACGAGACTGGACGAAAAGAGCATGCGATCTACTACTTGAGTAAAAAGTTCACAGATTATGAGTCTCGTTACTCTATGCTCGAAAAGACGTGTTGTGCACTTTCTTGGGCTGCCAAACATATGAGACAATACATGCTAAATCATACAACCATGCTGATATCGAAGATGGATCCGATCAAATACGTCTTTGAAAAGCAGGCGCTTTCTAGAAGGATTGCCCGATGGCAGATGGTACTGACAGAGTACAATATACAGTATGTCTCGCAAAAGGCTATCAAGAGTAGCGTACTATCAGAGTACCTGGCCGAGCAGCCAATTGATGATTACCAACCGATGAGGTTTGATTTTCCTGACGAGGATATCATGTACTTGAAGATGAAAGATTGCGAGGAGTCGTTGCATGGTGAAGGTCCTGAGCGGGGTTCCCAATGGCAATTGATATTTGATGGTGCTGTTAATTCATATGGAAGTGGAATTGGGGCAATCATCACGACTCCCCATGGGAAGTACATCCCGTTCACTGCCAGATTGACATTTCCCGTTACCAATAACGAAGTTGAATATGAGGCGTGTATCATGGGTCTCGAGGAGGCTACTCATTTGAGGATTAAAAATCTTGATGTGTATCGAGACTCTGCGTTAGTCGTGAACCAGATCAAGGGAGAATGGGAGACTCGCCAGCCTAATCTGATACCGTACATGAATTATGCAAGGAGGTTATTGCCCTTCTTTGACAGAGTAGAGTTTCACCATGTGCCACGGGCAGAAAATCAGATGGTTGACGCTCTTGCGACATTGTCTTCGATGTACAAAGTTAACTTCTGAAATGACGCTCCCAGAATCGTTATTGCTCGCCTTGATAAGCCCGCCTTCATATTCGCCATTGAGGAAGCTTCTGATGGCAAGCCGTGGTATTTTGATATCCAGAATTTCCTAAAGAACTAAGAGTATCTGACTGGGGCATCCAACCGCGATAAGAAGACTCTTAGGAGATTGGCTGGAAACTTCTACTTGAATCCAGATGGCGTTCTATACAGGAGAAACCATGATTTGGTGCTTTTGTGATGTGTAGATGAGAAAGAAGCTAATCTGCTCATGGAGGAGGTCCACGAGGCTACCTTTGGCACACACGCCGGCAGACATGCTACGTCTCGAAAGTTATTGCGAGCAGGGTATTATTGGCTGACAATGGAAAGAGACTGTTTTAAGTTTACGAAGAAATGCCATAAATGCTAGATTTATGCCGACAAGATTCAGGTGCCGCCGAGCCCATTTGAACGTTATGGCGTCCCCGTGGCCTTTCTCCATGTGGGGCATTGATAAGATTGGCAAAATTAAGCCCACTGCATCTAACAGACACCGGTTCATCTTAGTAGCTATTGATTACTTCACCAAATGGGTCGAAGCAGCGTCTTACGCTAATGTTACCAAGCAAGTAGTAGCCCGGTTTATCAAAAAGGACATCATCTGTCGTTACGGCATTCCTGAAAGAATCATTACTGACAATGGTTCAAATTTGAATAATAAGATGATGAAGGAATTGTTCCAGAATTTCAAGATTGAGCATCACAACTCATCTCCTTATCCGCCCAAGATGAATGGCGCTGTCGAAGCGGCCAATAAGAACATCAAGAGGATAGTTTAGAAGATGGTTGTGACATACAAAGATTGGCACGAGACGTTTCCCTTTGCATTGCACGGTTATCGTACGACGGTACACACATCAACTGGGGCAACACCTTTCTCACTAGTGTATGGTATGGAGGTTGTCCTACCATTAGAAGTTGAGATTCCTTTCTTGAGAGTATTGCTCGATGTCCAACTTGATGAGGCAGAGTGGGTAAGGAATAGGCTGAATCAGCTCAGTTTGATGGATGAGAAGAGACTTGCATCTATCGCATATGGTCGATTATACCAGAGCCAGATGAAGAAAGCTTACGACAAGAAGGTGCGCCCTAAAATCTTTCAGACGGGCGATCTTGTGCTAAAGAAGATTCTCCCACCACAATCGGATCACAGGGGCAAATGGACTCCCAACTATGAAGGTCCATATATCGTTCGAAAGGTCTTCTCCGGAGGAGCCTTACTGTTGTCCACCATGGATGGTGAGGATTTTACATCCCCTGTGAACTCGGACGCAGTTAAAAAAATACTTTGCTTAAAGAGACCCGCTGGACAGAAAAAAGAGAGTCCGGGCAAAAATGAGGCATCCCGGCGAACCAAAAAAGAAAAAGAGAAGGTTCAGGAAAAAATTAGGGATAAAATTGAAAATATGTACACCCGCGAAGTCGAAAACCTGAAAAGGCGACTTCAGCAAAAAAAGGGTATCCCGGTGAATTGAAAACCCGCAAAGGGCAATTCAGGCAAAAGTTAGGGATTGAAAAAGCAAATGATTGTGGTCCGAGTTTGATCCTGCGTTGCTTAGTGGTTTGGGAGTACCTGAGGGTCGATTATCCAAGTCAATCTCTTCCGAGGACAGAGTGTCGGGAAAGCGTCAGAGTCAGGCGAGTCATAGGAAGATCAGCTCATGGTGTTCGTCTGTACCACGTTGCCGACATGTATACAAATTTCTTTGTAGCTCTGTACATATTTGTATATGTCTTGTAACTTCCTCTTTTCAGGAGTCTCATCCATTGTTCAAACTTTGCCTATTTACAGGCCCGTTATCAATAAACGCATACTATTCAGTACTTGCTGTTTGTTTCTTGTTTTAACCTTTACTGTTTTGTTTGTGGAAGACGCCGATGTTTTTGATAAACATGCACGTACATAAACTTGCAGGCCTCGGCCAATAGTTGTTAAAACTTTGAATTAAATGAACAATTGTCACGGATTCTGACCTGGATATTTGCTTTTGTATAGGATATCTTGTTGTTGCTCATATTTTGCAGGGTCGTTACCTTCGCAGCAAGCAGCTAAGGGGTCGTGTTTCCCCAGCCAGAGTCCCTTAACGTAGGATCAGGCTCTAAGTGACCTTATTCCAACCAAGTAGATGGAAGTCGCATTTTATCCCCAGAAGAGTTGGATGCGAGCTAGTAGGCAGTCAGGCAGTAATGTGTATCCCCAGCAGTGGGTTATGTGCACATTCAATCCCCAGCAAAATCCTCACAGGGTACAACCAGGTTGTCAGTGGCTTATAGTTCATTCCCGCGCAAGATTGTTCTTTCTGTTTCTCCATCAGGTTGTCTTTCCTCCAATAGGTTGATCATCCTCAGTAGAGTTCGTAACTATGGTTTTGTTAAGCGATTCCCCAGCAGGATTGTTTCTTCTCCCAGCGGAGTCGGTTCACCTTTCCAGCATTTACTTTGCTGGAATAGTCCTGTGATACCCGGTTATCCCTAGCGGAGTTGGCTTTGTCTTCAGCATTTATTTTGCTGAAGTGGTTCTGTTGTATCCAGCTTTCCTCCGGCAGCCCGAGCTTGCATTTGCATCGTGCATAACATTTACCCAAACGCGTATCATTTCCATTCTGTATGGAGCATTACGCCATTTTCAAACATGTGAATTTTGAAACATAAGCCAGGTTGATTACCTCTTTGTTTTCAGGTGTTTCCCTACAGGTAATTTGAATTCTTGTTCAGGATGGTTCCCGTATATTCAAATTCTTGGCATGAGATATGTGATGATAACGTTCGTCTCACCATGTATTCCCTCATCAGAGTTGCTTGATTAAGTTTCTCTTCTTCCCCGCGAGGTTTTCCTCAGATCTGCTGTTACGTCAGCGTTAGAAGATTTCAGAGATTAGACCTTTGAAGTCGTTACTTGTTGTCAAAGTAAGTACTAGGCAGTCGACTTCAGAGTTTCCCCAGTAGAGGGTTCCTCGGGTTGCTGTTGTGTCAGCGTTAATGAATCTCGTGGAATAAACCTTCGGAGATCCTTACCCGTGTTGACGGAGATTGTACCCGTTGTTGCACCCCGAAATTTGACCAACCGGTTCCCATATCTGGTTTATGCTTCAACACATTTTGCATTCGCATTCGCATACTGCATGCATTGCATTTTTCTCAGTCAGATTGATTTTATCGGGATTGCAGCCCCTGGCGTTTCAAGCAGCTCAGGCCGGTTTGAATAAGCGTATTTTGAGAATTGGTGCTCGTTCCCTGTGTCTTCAGGCCATCTCGGGGCCCGGGTTTCGTTATGGTTGCGCAATCATTTTATAATCGATTTAATCGGCCTCCTGGCATTTTTAGGTTTTTTCTTTTATTTTCTAAATTTTTAATGCATTTAATAGATTTTTTTAATAGGGTTATTTGTTTGTTTTTAGATAGTAAATAGGTTAGTATTTTGTTTATAGAATTTAATAGATTTTTTAATAATTTTTAGAGTTTTAAATAGATATTCTTTTTTTTTTCTTTAGAGATTTAATAGATTTTAATTTTTTTTTTAGATATCAATTTCCTTTTAATAGATTTTTTTAAATAGATATAACTAGATATTATTTTTCTTTAATAGAATAGATTTTAAATAGAATTTAATGTTTTTTAGATTTTATTAGATTTTAAGTTTTTTATAAGAATAGATTTTAAAATAGATATTAAGGTGTTTAGATTTTATTAGATTTTTTATTGATTTTTCAAATTTAATAGAATAGTTTTTTTTAAAGAAAAAAAAAGGGATTAAATGTTTTAGATTTTTATTTGATTTTTCAGATTTAATTAGATTTTTTTAAATTGTTTTTAGATATTAAATAATTTTTTCTGTTTTTTTTAATAGGTTAATTAAGATTTTATTATTAATTTTTGTTTTAGGATTAATTAGGATTAATTAGATAGGTTAATTAGAATTTTATTAATTTTCGTTTTAGGATTAATTAGGTTTTTTTCAGTATTAATTTTGTTTTGTTTTTAGAGTTTAATCTTTGAGTTTAGTCCATTAATCACATTTCAGTCCATTAATCAGAGTCTGAATCCATTAGTGGGCCATTATCCATTTCATTAAGGCCCAAATCAAAAGTCCAGAATTTCGCCACATGTCCTATAAATACGCTGCCACGCGTGTATTCCACCTTTCAGCCACCTCATTTCTCAGACCCCACTCTCTCTGCCACCTAGCACCCCATGCGTCTTCCTCTCCCTCCTTCTCACTGCCACTTGTCCGTTTCTGACTCCACCACCACAACCCCTCACTGCAAGCTAGCCACGTGACTCCTCACCGGTCCCCTTCGCCGCCGACCATGCAAACACCGCCGGACCACCGCCCCTCCGCCGCAACCGTCACCGGAATTCGTTGAGACCGCCGAAAACTGCATTTTCCAGTTTTCTCATCATCTCAACATCAATTTTCTTCATTCACCTCCATCCACCCCTCGCCGGAGAACTCATAGATCTGCCGGAAACTGCAAATTGCATCAACTTCATCCAATTCTTCATAGATTCACCGATCAACATTCAACCTTCACCCAAGAATTCCAGATCAGCAAGATCTTCATCTCCTACGACCAAAAGCCTCCACAGAAACCCTCACGAACTTCATCAGAGTTCACCGTTAGAACGCGTTCATCAGTGTTTTGCCGGACGGTCAAGAATCGTCATCAGGCCATTCAACTCTTTCCAGAAGAGAACCTTCAAGTGTTCTTCAAGCGGCTTCCAGAGATTCAACAACCTTCAATACGTGCATCGTCAGCGATCTTCATCCAAATACCAAGAACATTCTTCGCCAAGATTTGTTCGATCTTCCATTGAGTTCATCGTGGTTTCGACGGATTCTTCGTTGTTATTCAATTTTCTTTGAGTATCTTCGATCACCGACTTCAAGATCGCCATCTGGACTTCTCAATCTTCATCATCTCCAGAAAAGCTCCACCATCTTCATCTTTTTTCCAGGTTTTCTTCTTCGCTCCGAACTTGTTAGGATTTACCATTTGTTAGCTGAAGAATTAGGTTGTGGAGTATTAGTTTGTTTGATAGAATTAGGTTAGAGATTAAAGTTTGATTTAGGGTGTTAGTCGGGTTGTAGTTTGTGTGAGGGCGAGAATGGAGAATCGACGCTAGGGTAGGGAGAGTGATAGTGAACAGTGATAGAGGGAATGAGGTTAGGGTTTGTTGTTAAGCTGAGGTAGTAATGGATTTGGGCCTAGGCCCATGGGGGTCGTATGCTTTTCGTACTCCACGTTTTCCCTTGACACCCCCTCCCCTAGCGTGGGATTTCGTTTGGGCCTAACCCAGACCTGCTATTCGCACCCCCCGTTTGGGGCCCAAACGTGAATCAAGGCGAGTCTTTGCTATCTGCACCCCCCCCCCCCCCCCGTTTGTTTTTTTGTTTTTTCTTTTGTGTTTTTTTTTCTGAAGCAGTCTGGGCCCAGTGTAGTGATATCTGCACCCCCTCCTGGGCCCAATGCATTTCTGAAGTGAAATATTTGCTGTTGCCACCCCAGTTTTAATTTTGTTTGGATTTTCATATTATTTGCATATAGTTTACTACAAAAATCATAATAAATCCAAAATTAATCAGAAAAATATTTCAAAAATACCTCCATGATATTGGATTTATTTGTGATTTTATGAAAATAATAAATTTCATATTCACCCATTTTTCAATTTAATTTGATTTTTCCCATTCTATTAATTTCTTTAATTTTGTACATTTGATACATGTTTTTGTAAATTTGCTTGTGACCAATTGGTGAATAGTTTTGAGTTGATTCTTGTTGGGTTGATTAGATTAGAAGTATAGGTTCCCTTAGAGATTTATCTCACATTTTTGTGATTTAGTCTTGATTAGTTTTGAATAAGGAATATTAGGGTGATAGTAGTAGGGTTCAAACTCAACATAGGTGCATTATAACATTTTATTCTGGGGTTTTTAGCATGAATTAAATACTATATTGCTATTTTTCGTATATTTTACAAATGGAGTGTTTGTTTGGTGTTCCCACTTGGGGTTTATATTTGTTTGCTTGGGCTTTTGGGCTTTTCTATGGGGTATGGGGCTTGGCTTGAGCTTATGGAGCATGAAGACATCAAAAGAGAAGATTGAAGATGATAATCAAATGTTGAAGTTTGAAGATTGTTTGTGCTTGGAGTTGATTGAAGACATAGGAGATAGGAGATAGGTAAAGCCTTAGAATAAAACAAATTCCTTCATAAACATGGATAGCTTCCTTTGCTTCCATCCTTCCCAATGATTAAAATTCCCTCCATGATATTCACATCCCTCCTTTGGAGGGATAAGTGGTTTTATCTAGGAGGTAGAACTTTGAGGGAAACAGTCTGTTGCAATGTCGACTGTTCATAGACTTCCTTTGGTTGTCAATGAACTGTTTGACATTCAATTCATCTTGATAAATCAATTATTTTCTGGAGTGCTTACCTTGAAGGAAGAAGCCATTGAAGATAGAGATGAAGATCAAAGGTTGACAAAGATGAAGATTATTCATGTCAAAACTGTGCAGCTGTTAAAGTTAGGGTTTACTGCTGTTTGGAGCTATCTGATGTCCGATGCTGTCAACTGGTTAAGATTCTGTGCTTGCTTGAGCTTGGTGATTTCTTGGAGATGGAAGCTTGTTGTATCTTGGGTATCATTGGAGTTTGACTTTGGGGTTCATTGGAAGATTTTTGTTTATCAACTGTCAGAGTTGGATGTTTTAGAGCTGCTGCTGTAGTAGCTGGTGTGCTGTCAGAGCTGGTTTTGGGGTTTATTTTCTTTGCTGTATTGTTTGTTATTTTTCCCCTTAGGTTTGAAGTGAAGCCGTTTCACTTTGCCTATTGTTTTTCAGGTTCGAGGTTGAGTGGGCTCCCTTGCCTCGCTTGTACTGTTGCATTCATGCATTTTACTGCTTTACTGTATATATGTTGCTTCTTTTCCGTCTATCCCCTAGGATCTCTGTTTCTCTCTGCGCAAGAGAGAAATATGACAGACATTAGGTGTCAATCCATGCATGACAACATTAGGATAGTTTTGATTCCCATTTTAACCCTAGGATTTTAGAGTGTCATTCTCTTCTGTCTCAAAATCAGTCAAAACACAGTAATAAGATTTCAAACATCAATAAAAGATATTTCTTGCGTAAAAGACTGAAAACCAATCAAAGTGTCATTTTTGTCCGCTTGGACCCATAATCAGGAGAAAACCTTTTTCAGAAGGATAAAAAACAGTCAGACAAATCTGTGTCTTCCGTAGCCCGAACTACGTTTGCTCTGATCTTTCATGTTGTATGAAAGTACGTAGGCATAGGATGCGATATCCTAGCGAGCAATCTTCCCCTCCTTTCCCGTAGGTAGGCGAACTACGTTTACTCTGATTTCTCGTTCCAGACGGGAATACGTAGGCATAAAGTGCGATACTTTGCCGAGTCATTTTATTTTCCTTTTAACCCTAGACCTGTAGAATAGATAGAATAACAATCCGTACTAGAAAACAAGCGTGGATCCCGTCGAGTACGACGGACGTGAGGGGTGCTAATACCTTCCCCTTGCATAACCGACTCCCGAATCCAGGATTTGGTTGCGATGACCATTCCTTTCCCGTCTTTGTGGTAGGTTTACTTCGAGCGTTTCCTTTCCCTCCTTTGGGATAAATAACGCACGGTGGCGACTCTTCTGTTCAGCCGGCGCCGATTTTCGCAGTAGCGACAGCTGGCGACCCTGCTGGGGACTCCAACGGTTCCCTACGCGAGTCAATCCTAGCGCTTGTTTTCCCGTCGTGGGTTTTGTATGGATTTACGTTTCTGTATTTACTTTCAGCATTATATTATTGTGATTATTGCTATGGGTATGAGGGGGTTCTATGATTGAGAGATAAGTCGGACCTGGGCTTGAGTGTACCTAGAATTAGAGTGGAAATTAGTGGGCGCGTGCTTGCTTTGCAGGCACTAGTGTCTCATGAAATCCACGCTCGGACGAGGTTCTTCTGGTTGACTTCTTTTTCAACCCTTTAGGTTGAGGGGGTTGTTGGTTAGTTGGATTGTCGACTCCGGGGACCGATCATTTGGAAGTTGGCTAAGTGAGGCCTCTTCAGGACATGATGATGCCACACCTTCTCGGTATCGTATCATCCGTCTTGAAAGTCTGTGACGCCGACGACCGCATAAGATGTCGTACCTTGTGTCAGTTATTAGGACACCTACCTGTGAGAGGGGTTGGGACATGCAGGTAGCTTGACCTCCAGATTACCGGTTTTCTTGATTGAGATTCAGTGGTGTGATATTTGAGGACAGTGTTATTGGGTCTGTCAGAGACCAGGTTGGAGCATCGTGGATGGTCTTGAGCAGTTTGTGGGTCTATTTGAGGCCAATATTGTGGATTGGATTTCTCAGCCAGGGGCACGTGATCCCTTGTTGCATTGCTTGCATATTGCATTGTTTGCATCATCATGTGCATATCATTAACGTGTGTCTGTGCTGCAGCTGCATTTTCATACTTCTCGATTCTAGTGCTCCGGACTTCTATCTGTTACTATGAGTACTTTGAGGAAGACCGTTACATATAAGTTGCCTACCCTTGATGTGACTTCTCTGTTGGGTCTGATTTCCCTAGTTGATGATGATGTGAAGAGATGTTTTAGAAAGAGTTATGGGAGACTACTGAGTTTGGTTTGCAGGCCAACCGCATATGAGCTGAATGGGTTATACACATTGATACAGTTATATGATCCCTCCTTGAGGTGTTTTATGTTCCAGGACTTCATTTTGGCTCCGACCATGGAGGAGTACGCTGAGTTTCTAGAGTTGCCAGTTCAGAATAGAGTGTCCTTCATTCATCTTGATGCTAAGCCTAAGCTGGAAGACTTAGGTGTTCCCTTGCATATGGATCTTGCAGAGTTGTTGTTGACTTCTTGGCATGGAGTTTCGGGGTTTTCTCTCAAATTTTTGGTTGGCAAAGCCCAAGAATATGCCAAAAGTGGCTGTTGGATTGTGTTTAACGTTGTTCTTGCTTTGTGCATCTATGGGATTATATTGTTCCCTAATCTGCCTGAGTTCGTGGATTTGGATGCATTCCACTTGTTTGTTGCAGGCAACCCGGTGCCTACCTTGATTGGAAATTTCTATCATTCCTTGCATTATAAGAATGAAAACAGAAGGGGGAAAATGTCCATTGTTGTGTACCTTTGCTGAATATCCATCTGCCCAAGAAGGGTCCTTTTGTTGAGTCTGCAGATACACCTGAATGGTCTGAGCGTCTAATGGGACTTTCTTCGGAAGACATTGTCTGGTTCAATAGAGATTTGTTGGGTTCAGAGATTATCTTCAGTTGCGCCGGGTTTCCTAACGTTCCTTTGATTGGAAGGAAGGGCTGTATGAATTATAACCCATCTCTGTTGGTTCGACAGTTCGGGTATGCTTTGAAGAGTCCGCCGAAGGAAGAAGAAATACAGGAATCTTTGTATTTCACTGGTGACCTGAGTGGGGAATTATTGGCCAAGCTTCAGCATGCTTGGAATCATATCTGCAAAAGAGGGAAACCATTACTAGGCAAGAATGATTGTCAAGCTTATATGCCTTACAAGGTGTGGATTCAAGAGAGGGTAAGACAGGTGCAGATGCCTTTTCCCGCAGTATCACATCCCGTTCCCATTCCAGTTGAGGAACCGACTACTGTGGCTATTGAGGTCTATGAGCGGGTTGTGAAAGAGAAAGAAGACTTGATAAAGATCAATGAAGAGTTAGAGAAGGAATTGGCTCAAATTCGGAGTGAGAAGAACAAAGCTGTGTATTCCTTCCAACAGCAGACTGAGTTGGTAAACAGGCTAGGTGCCGAACTGACAGAAGAGACAAAGAAACGTGAACGTCTGGGAAAAGAATTCAGAAGCTCTCATGATATGTTAGAGTCCAAGAAGAAGTCACTTGATGTCGCCTACCGGGAAATCTCTTCGTGCAACAGAACATGGAATGCTACGCTAACCAACAACAAAAAGAGGGAAGACAAATTGAAACAACAAATTTCTGAACTCGAAGACCAGTTGAAGGCTAGCAAGAGAAAGTATGAAGAGGAGGTTATGACAAGATATAGTCTTCAGAACTAATTGAACAAAGCCATCGAGTGCAAGAAGGAGGCTGTGTCTCAGAAACGGAAGTTAGATGACCGCTTTGGAGAAGGGGCATGGGAGGAATCTATTGGTGATTTACGATGTGTTCTCAAGCGAAGAGATCTACTTGTCGAGGGTTTGCTTAGTCAACCAAATCATCCCGAGACTAAGAGATTATTAGAGGAGTACCAGGCGTATGGTCGCACTTGACTATCTCATGTATTGATGTGTATGCTTTATTTGCATTGTGCTGGCCATCACCAGGATTGTTGGTTGAGGTCATGCCTTCTTGTTGTACGCTCATTAATATTGCATTCCTGACTTGATGGGATTTTCTGCAATGTATGAGATATTTTATATGATTGGGTTTCGAGCTTCTTATTGCTATCACTGTCACCGCACTGGCACATTGGCACTAGAATTGGGGAGTGATGTTCCCTAATGCACAGACACATGTTGCATTTGCATACACATTCCTATTGCATTACCAGGTAATTATTGAATTGTATCTCATTTCCTGCATCTCTCCAGGTTTTGCCAGGATTGAAAGTCAACGTCCTCACCGATACTCTACTCGTACCAACTGCAAAAGAGTCATGGACCAGATGCAAAACGAGATGCAGGAGATGCGTGAAAAGCTGGCGCTGTTCATGTAGACGATGGAGACAATTGTGAAGGGGAAGGAAAACTTGCAAACTTTGGTGCAGCCATTGCTGGCGAGAAATGCCGGGAATGGAAACGAAGACCACAATTTTGTACGTGTTGAAACCATTCATGGGGATGGTACTCCTACGTATGTAGCTCCACCTGTGGTGAATATACCTGTTGTGAATGTGAACAATGGCACTGACGTCGGGAATGGTAATACAGGAATTGGTAATGAGACCGTCATTAACAATGATGGATTCGGAGACGCCAATCTGGGCGGTGATAACAATGGAGGTAATGGCTTTGGTAACAACGGATTCGGCTATAACGACCAGGGGTTTGATTATGTCAACCAGGATGGGAAGTTTGGTTTCAACGCTCAGGGCTTCGGACATGATGGATTTGGTAATTCTAATTAGGCCTATGGTGGATTCGGTAACGGAAATGGTGCTGGAATGATGCCTTTTGGACCTGCTGGGGTCGCTCAAGGGTATGGTAACAGAGGACGGGGCCCTATGATGAATCAGGCTAGATTTGGTCGTAACAATGGGTATGATGGGTACGGAAATGAGAATGTTAATTGGATGGAAGACCAACAAGAAGATGCCTTCTCTGGTAGGGGTATGGATGGACCTGTGGATCCTATTCAGAGGATCAAAATGCATGAGGAACAAATGAAGGGTGTAGTGAATCCGAATACTTCTAGTTTAGATATGACCACGATGGGCTTGGTGCCTGGCCTAAGGGTACCGCTGAAGTTTAAAGCTCCCACCTTTGATAAATATAAGGGAGACACTTGTCCGAAGGTGCATGTTCGCTCTTACTATAGACGGATGTCCGCTTACTCGAATGATGAAAGAATGCTGATGCATCTCTTCCAAGACAGTCTATCTGGACCGTCACTTGAGTGGTATATGGGATTGGAGCCCACTCAGATCAAAACATGGAAGCAACTGGCTGAGGCGTTTGTGACTCATTACAAGTATAACAGTGATCTGGCACCAAACAAGGTCCAGCTCCAAGGCTTGTCATAGAAAACTGGGGAGAGTTTCAAAGAATATGCGCAAAGGTGGCACGACATGGCGGCCAAAGTGCATCCTCCTCTAGTGGAGAAGGAAATGAATGATATGTTCATTGGAACATTCACGGGGATATTCTACGAGAAGTTGTTTCCTGTTGCGTTGGGCAGTTTCTCTGATCTGATCTTGATGGGTGAAATGATTGAGAATAGTATTAAGGTGGGAAGGTTCCAAGCTGGGGAGTCTACTTCGTCGGGAGGTAATAGAAAAGTATTTGGTGGTCGACGTCAAGGTGATTCTAGTGCAGTGTTTGGTGGTCGGGGCAGAGGCAGAGGAAGACATTAGTATAATCAGCCGCAGCAGA
Source organism: Lathyrus sativus (assembly GCA_963859935.3). NCBI lineage: Eukaryota > Viridiplantae > Streptophyta > Magnoliopsida > Fabales > Fabaceae > Lathyrus > Lathyrus sativus. The sequence continues at coordinate 684,202,908 of OZ012735.1, read as the reverse complement.
TAGCTAGTGTCACGATTCCGATTCCTCAACAGAGACAACAACAACAACCGCAGCCACAACAGCAGCAGCCACAGCAGCAGCAGGGGCAGAATGCCGGCCAAAGAAGATTTCCGAATGCGAAGCCGAAAAGAGTGTTTGAAGCGCCTCCTTCCACGTACGCGGAACTCTTTCAGACATTGTTGGGGCTGAATTTAGTTGAAAAGAGGATCTTGGCGCCGCCCACGGGACCCACCCTTCCTTATGGGTATGATGTTAACAAACATTGTGACTTCCACTCCGGGGCACCCGGGCATGACATAGAGGCCTGTCATGCGTTTAAACATAAAGTTCAAGATCTACTGGATAGCAAGGCCATAAATTTTGGACAAGCGGGTCCAAATATAGTACAACATCCTATGCCCAACCATGGGGCAAATGCTATTTTGACTGAAGAGGGTTTGAATCTGGTTACGAATGTTGATGAACTGAAAACACCTTTGTGTGAAGTAAAGAGCAGGTTATTGAAAAGAGGTGTGTATCCGGGCTGCGATGAGTTTTGTCTAGAATGTTGGACCCAAGCTGGGGGTTGTGCTGAATTGAAGAAGGGTATTCAGACCTTGATGGACAAAGGCACGTTGCAATTTGATAGAACAGCAGTTGAGAAACCTGCAGAGGTGTTGGCTGATGAGCAAAGTGATGTTGCTACGGTGACAATTCCACAGAAAACGATAACTATAACGGCGCCAGCCAGGCGGCCGACGATCACTATTACAAAGGCAGGGCCAGTCCCTTATGAGAGCACCAAGGCAGTACCATGGACTTATGGGCTGGAAGCATATTGTGATGGGGAGAAAATTGATATTAGTAAACGACCAGCTGGGGTTGTGGACAACGTCGTCGGGACTGGAGGAATGACAAGGAGCGGGAGGACTTTTATATCGCCTGAGGTAGAGGCTGAACGATTGGCAAAAGGTAAAGGTAAAGTGAATGAGAATGTTCCAGTGCAGAGGAATGAAAAAGAAACGTCACTGAAAGATGTAGAAGAGTTTATGTGTCTTATCCGTAAGAGTGACTATAAAATTGTTGAGCACCTTCAACAAACGCCGTCGAAGATCTCCATATTGTCGCTGTTATTGTGTTCCGAAGCCCATAGGAATGCGTTATTGAAAATTCTAGACACGTCGTTTGTACCCCAAGATGTTTCTGTGAATCAGTTGGAGGGGGTGATGGCGCACGTGAATGCAGACCATAGTTTGGGATTTACGGATTTTGATTTGACCCTGAGGGGAAGAGAGCATAATATGGCGTTGCACGTCTCAATTGAATGCAGGGGCACGGTCATGTCCCATGTGCTGGTAGATACCGGGTCTTCCTTGAATGTGCTGTCGAAGAAAGCAATGATGAAATTGGATATCAGGGGGATCATTTGTACGCCTAGTGACTTGGTGGTCAGGGCATTTGATGGTACACGGAGGTCAGTCTTTGGATCTATAATTTTGCCTCTACAAGTGGGGTCAGAGGTTTTTGAAACTGAATTCTATATTATGGACATCCAGCCAGCATATAGTTGTCTTCTTGGACGACCATGGATCCATGGTGCTGGGGCAGTCACATCTACCTTACACCAAAAGCTGAAGTACATGGTGGGGGACAGTGTGGTCACAGTTTGTGGACAGGAGGATATACTGGTCAGCCATTTGTCGTCATTCAAGTACGTGGAAGTCGACGGCGAAATCCATGAAATACCCTGTCAAGCCTTTGAGGGGTTGCGCATTAAGGACAAAGTTCTGGGGCCGAGTAAAGCATCAGAGGTGGCAGTGTCGTCATACAAAGAGGCTCAGGCTCTGGTGAAGACCGGCGAGACCAAGGGCTGGGGCAAGGTTTTGGATATCCCCATGAAAATGGACATATTTGGGCTTGGATATCAACCGTCATCATCAACGCCTACTGCAGGGGCACCCCGTTTCAAAGGACCAATAACAATTACGGCCGGTGGGGTATATCACGAGACCATCAACGCTGTTTCAGATTCTGAAGAGGGAGACAGCGACTGCGACATGGACGCCTGGATTCAGCCAAGCGTGCCAGGACAAGGGCTTTGCAATTGGTCTATTCAGGAGACTGTTCCTGTGACAACTAAACAGTAATGCTTTGTTTTCTTAATTGTTGAACAATCTGGTGTCCTACCCGGGGCATCGTGATTTTGCTTAGGGCCATTATGTTATGTACATTGCACTATTTAATCGTTAAATAAAAGGCGTTTTTCATGTACAAATATTGTGATCTCTGTTTTTCCTGTTTTTATTTTTACAATAAAATGGCTACGTGGTTATTCGCTTTGTATGTGTTTTGAAGCATTTAACCATTTCCTTGCAGGGTTACTATTTCAGAGGACATCTATGAACCGCCTATGACTCACTTCGACTTTGAGCACCCGGTATTTCAGACCGAAGAAGAGATTGTTGAAGATGGCGATGTTCCAGAAGAGTTGTCTTGGTTGGTAAAACAAGAAGAAAGAATTATTCTGCCTCATGAAGAAGTCATTGAGATCGCCAATCTGGGGTCGGAAGGGGTTGAAAGGAACATCCGTATAGGGGCCGCGCTGCAGAGCAACGTCAAGCGAAGATTGGTTGAAATGCTCAAAGAGTACAGTGATATTTTTGCTTGGTCGTATGAGGATATGCCTGGGCTGGATACGGATATGGTTGTGCACCGTCTGCCGCTAAAAGAAGAATGCCTGTCGGTTAAGCAAAAGCTCCGAAGAACTAGACCGGACATGGCCGTGAAGATTAAGGAGGAGGTTCAAAAGCAGTGGGATGCTAGTTTCCTAGCTGTTACAAAATATCCCTCATGGGTCGCTAATATTGTGCCAGTACCGAAGAAAGACGGTAAAGTGAGAATGTGCGTAGATTATCGTGATCTGAACAAAGTGAGCCCGAAAGATGATTTTCCACTTCCTCACATCGATGTGCTGGTCGATAACACCGCTCAATTCTCCGTATTCTCCTTCATGGATGGCTTCTCGGGCTATAATCAGATCAAAATGGCGCCAGAAGTCATGGAGAAGACTACCTTCATTACGCCCTGGGGAACATTTTGTTACAAAGTGATGCCCTTCGGATTGAAGAATGATGGGGCAACGTATCAGCGTGCAATGACGACTCTCTTTCATGACATGATGCATAAAGAGATCGAGGTTTATGTTGATGATATGATTGCCAAATCCCAGACGGAGAAAGAACATTTGGTGAATCTGCTGAAATTATTCAAGAGGCTTAGGAAGTTCAGGCTGAGACTGAACCCTAACAAGTGCACCTTCGGGGTGAGATCGGGTAAACTGCTGGGGTTTATCGTGAGCGAAAAAGGAATAGAGGTTGATCCTGCGAAAATAAAAGCAATACAAGAAATGCCGACGCCTAAAACAGAAAAAGAAGTTCGCGGGTTTTTAGGGAGGTTGAATTACATCGCCCGGTTCATATCTCACCTAACAGCCACGTGTGATCCGTTATTCAAGCTGTTGAAAAAGGACCAGGCTATGACCTGGAATGAAAATTGTCAAAAGGCGTTCGATAAAATAAAACAGTATTTGCAGGAGCCTCCTATTTTGATACCTCCAGTGGCAGGGAGACCCTTGATTATGTATTTGACGGTTCTGGAGGGGAGTATGGGTTGTGTTCTCGGTCAACATGACGAGACAGGGCGTAAAGAGCATGCGATATACTACCTGAGTAAGAAGTTTACTGACTGTGAGTCTTGATACTCAATGCTCGAAAAAACTTGTTGTGCGCTAGCATGGGCCGCCAAGCGTTTAAGACAGTACATGTTGAATCATACAACCATGCTCATTTCGAAGATGGATCCTATCAAATACGTATTTGAAAAGCGGACACTATCTGGGAGAATTTCCTGTTGGCAGATGGTTTTGACCGAATATGACATCCAGTATGTTTCACAGAAGGCTATAAAGGGGAGCGTGTTATCGGAGTATCTTGCTGAGCAGCCTATTGAGGACTACCAATCGATGAGGTTTGATTTTCCTGACGAGGATATCATGTACCTGAAGATGAAAGATTGGGAAGAGCCATTGTCGGATGAAGGACCAAAGACGGATTCCAAGTGGCAGTTGATCTTTGACGGGGCTGTAAACTCCTATGGCAGCGGAATAGGGGCAATCATCACTACTCCACATGGGTCGCACATTCCATTTACTGCTCGGTTGACCTTTCCGGTTACCAATAATGAAGCCGAATATGAAGCTTGTATTATGGGGCTTGAAGAAGCCATTGATTTGTGAATCAAGAATCTGGATGTATACGGAGACTCAGCTCTGGTGGTGAATCAAATAAAAGGAGAATGGGAGACATGTCAGCCCAATTTGATACCGTACATGAATTATGCAAGGAGATTGTTGCCTTTCTTTGACAAGGTTGAATTGCATCATGTGCCGCGAGCGGAAAATCAAATGGCTGACGCCCTGGCCACATTGTCTTCCATGTATAAGGTTAACTTCTGGAACGGGGCTCCCAGGATTGTTATCTCTCGGCTTGATAGGCCCGCATTCATATTTGCCATTGATGAAGCATCTGATGATAAGCCCTGGTACTTTGACATCCAGAATTTTCTGAAGAACAAGGAGTATCCGGCTGGGGCATCCAGTCGCGATTAGAAGACTCTCAGGAGATTGGCTGGTAATTTCTACCTAAATTCGGACGGTGTCCTATACAAAAGGAATCATGACTTGGTGTTGCTACGCTGTGTAGGCGAGAAAGAGGCGAAGTTGCTCATGGAGGAAATACACGAGGGTACGTTTGGTACACATGCTGGTGGGCATGCTATGACGAAAAAGCTGCTGCGGGCAGGTTATTACTGGCTAACTATGGAAATTGACTGTTTCAAGTTTGCGAAGAGGTGTCATAAGTGCCAGATTTATGCGGATAAGATCCATGTGCCTCCGAGTCCTCTGAACGTGATGTCATCACCATGGCCATTCTCGATGTGGGGAATTGATATGATTGGAAAGATTGAGTCGACGGCATCTAACAGACACCGGTTCATTTTGGTAGCAATTGATTATTTTACCAAATGGGTGGAAGCAGCATCATATGCTAATGTGACCAAGCAGGTGGTAGCCAAGTTTATCAAACGAGATATCATTTGCAGATATGGAATCCCTGAGCGGATTATTACCGACAACGGTTCGAACTTAAATAACAAGATGATGAAGGAGCTGTGTCAGAATTTTAAGATTGAACATCACAACTCTTCTCCTTATCGACCCAAGATGAATGGCGCTATCGAAGCGGCCAATAAGAACATAAATAAGATTGTTCAGAAGATGGTGGTGACCTATAAGGACTGGCATGAGATGCTACCTTTTGCTTTGCACGATTATCGTACGACGGTATGCACATCAACCGGGGCAACCCCGTTCTCGTTGGTATACGGAATGGAAGCGGTGTTACCACTGGAAGTTGAGATTCCTTCCCTGAGGGTATTACGAGATGTCCAACTCGACGAGGCAGAATGGGTGAAAGACAGGCTGAATCAGTTGAGTTTAATGGATGAGAAGAGGCTAGCTTCTCTAGCGTACGGTCGGTTGTACCAGAGCCGGATGAAGAAAGCGTATGATAAGAAGATACATCCTCGGAGCTTTCAGATGGGTGACCTTGTGCTGAAAAGGATTCTCCTGCCACAAACAGATCACAGGGGCAAGTGGACCCCCAATTACGAAGGGCCATACGTTATCAGAAAAGTCTTTTCAGGAGGAGCTTTGTTGCTGTCCACCATGGACGGTGAAGACTTTACGTCACCTGTGAATTCGGACACAGTTAAAAAATACTTTGCTTGAAATTGACCCGCTGGCCAAAAAAAAAGAGAGTCCAGGAAAAAATGGGGCGTCCTGGCGAACCAAAAATAGAATAAAAGGTTCGGGCAAAAATTAGGGATAAAATTAAAAAGATGTACACCCGCGAAGTCGAAAACCTACACTGGGCGGCTTCGGCAAAAAAGGGTATCCCGGTGAACTAAAAACCCGCAAAGGGCGGTTCACGCAAAAGTTAGGGATTTAAAAAAGCAAATGACTGCGGTCCGAATTTGATGATGCATTGCTTGGAGGTTGGGAGAATACTTTGGGGGTTCGTTTATCAGATACAATCTCTTCAGAAAGTTGAATACCGGGAAAGCGCCAGAGTCAGGCGAGTCATAGGAGGATCAGCTCATGATGATTGTTTGCATCACGTTGCCGACATATGCGCAAATTTGATTTGTCATTGTATTTATGCTTCCTATGCATACTTGTATATTTGTTGTGCGTAACTTCCTCTTTTCAGGAGTTACATCCAGTGTACAAAACTCTGCCCATTCAGGGGCCTAATCAATAAAACATGTTATTCAGTATTTGATACTTGTTCCTTACTGTTTTGTATGTGAAAAAACACCAATGTTTTGATAAAACTAGCAGTTGCATAACGTTGCTGGCCCTTGCCAATGATTGCTAAAACTTCGGATTGACTGAAAATGATGTCACTGACGCTAACTTGAATAGATTTGATTGTATAGACTTGTTTTGTCTCGTTTATGGTGTTGCAGGGTTCTTGCCCATGTGAAGTGGACGACCAGAAAATTATAGTTCTAACCATAGGCTCTTGACGAAAAGACTTGAGCATTATGTGATGTGAATCCCCACGCAGGTCGCACTTCATTCCCGGAAGCTGAGATGACAATGTTCTTTACTGAAGAAGGATCAATTTCCCCAGCTAGTCGCAGCTTATCCCCCAAAGGATGTTCTCCAACAGGTCAAGATTAATGCTCGCCACAGGATGTCTATCCTCAGTCCCGAGTTTGTAAACTGTGGCCAGATGGTTTACTTTCCCCAGCAGGGTCGTTTACCCTCAACAGAGTTTGATAACTTTAAAAGTTTGTAAGCTGTACTCAGACAATGGTGTTTCTCCAAAAGGATTCCTTATCCTCAGCGGAGTCGTTTAGTTTTCATCAGATTGATAATTCCAGAATTGTAAACTGTGCCCAGACAATTCATTATCCCCAGTAGGGTGGTTTATTCTCCCTAGCGGAGTCACTCCCGGTTTCTAGCGGAGTTGGTTAATATTCCCCGAGAGAGTCGTTTCTTCTCCACCGGGGTTTTCTCTCCCCGGCGGGTGTTTTTCTTCCTCCTCGTGGAAATTGAAGGATTGAAGCTCTCCCCGGTAGAGTTCGTTGTATGTCCTGGCATTTATTTTGCCGGAATACTTGGTGGTACCCGTTCATTCCCCAGCAAGGTGGTGTTTGTCCTCAGCGGTCGTGTTGAAGCCAGCTTATCAGAGCTTTTCCCAGCAGTTTGAACCTGCATTTGCATTTGCATGAATTATCATATTTGCATCTACCCAGAAAACGCGTAGCATTTCCATGCTGTATGGAGCATTACGCCATTGTCAAACATACGTATTTTGAAACATAAGTCAGGTTGGTTAACCTTTTGCTTTCAGGTGTGTTTCTCAACAGGAGTATGGAGTTTTAAAGCCCAGATGTCTTTTTAGACAATCAAGGTCTTGCCGTGAGACATATGATGATGTGATTCAGTTTATTATCATCCCCACAGAGTTACTGATTGAAGTTTTCTCGTATCCGATCAGCGGACTGTTTTGTCAAGTTTGTTGCTGCAGTAGCATCTCAGGGTTCCATGAATCAAAATTTCAGAAGTGGTCGCTTGTTGTCAGAACAGGTGTCGTTCATTGGTTTTCAAAATATCCCCAGCTATGTTGATAGAATTTATTCGTGTTGACGAATTATTTCCTCCGTGTTGACGGAATGTGCATCCTGATGAGGACAATTTATGCCTATGTTGATAGGATTTCTTCATGTTGACGAATCGACTTCCCCGTGTTGACGAAATATGGAGTCCTGTTGAGAACCAGGATTGATCTCTCCATGGTGACGGAATGTGGAGTCCTGATGAGGACAAGTTTGATTCCTCCGTGTTGACGGAACGTGCGTCCTGATGAGGACAATTTATGCCTATGTTGATAGGATTTATTCGTGTTGACGAATGACTCTCTCCGTGTTGACGGAATGTGCGTCCTGATGAGGACAATCTATGCTTATGTGGATAGGATTTCTTCGTGTTGACGAAATGGGAGTTCAGATATGTACAAGGATGGTATTCCTATGATGATAGGATTTATTCGTGTTAGTGAATCTATTTTTTCCTCGTGTTGACGAGACGAGAGTCCTGACATGGACAATTTATTCCTATGTAGATAGGAGTCCCTCGTGTTGATAAGACGCAAATAAGAGGTCATTGCCTATGCTGATAGGATCTCCTTGTGTCAACGAGATGCTGACAACTCATCCCCAACGAAGTCGCCGGGATTTCTCCGTGTTGACGGAATGAGGATTCCTGATGAGGACAAGTTTGATTTCTCCATGTTAATGGAATATGGAGTCCTGATGAGGACAAGTTTGATTTCTCCATGTTAATGGAATATGGAGTCCTGATGAGGACAAGTTTGATTTCTCCATGTTAATGGAATATGGAGTCCGGATGAGGACAGGTTCGATTTCTCCATGGTGACGGAATGAGGAGTCCAGATGAGGGCAAGTTTTATTCCTATGATGATAGGATTTCTTCGTGATGACGAATTTATGGCTTTTCGTGTTGACGAAATTTAAGAGCAATCGTGTACAAGATCTTTCCTGTGATGATGGGATCTCTACTCATGTTGACGAATTTGTTTCTCTTCTTGTATTGACAAGGTTAGCCCAGTTGTGGACATAGGTTTTTGCAAAGATAGTTCAGTACCTGTGGTGTTACATGGGTGGTGAGAGTCAAAATCAGAGTTGTTCTTCGACGAATGATTGGTTGTTACCGTAACAATCAGGTTCACTCGACGAATGTCGTTCCCCGAGCAGTGGTGCAGTTTATTTCTGCGGTTGGCAAATTTCAGGGTTTCTTTGGTATTTAACCGTCTCGTACCTCGAATGTTTTAAGGCCGTTCGCTCTTCACCCAGTCGGGTCCAAGCCGCTTGACTAGGGGCAGCTGTTGCACCCCGAAATTTGACCAACCGGTTCCCATATCTGGTTTATGCTTCAACATATTTTGCATTCGCATTCGCATACTGCATGCATTGCATTTTTCTCAGTCAGATTGATTTTATCGGGATTGCAGCCCCTGGCATTTCAGGCAGCTCAGGCCGGTTTGAATAAGCGTATTTTGAGAATTGGTGCTCGTTCCCTGTGTCTTCACGCCATCTCGGGGCCCGGGTTTCGTTATGGTTGCGCAATCGTTTTATAATCGATTTAATCGGCCTCCTGGCATTTTTAGGTTTTTCTTTTTATTTTCTAGATTTTTAATGCATTTAATAGATTTTTTAATAGGATTATTTGTTTGTTTTTAGATAGTAAATAGGTTAGTATTTTGTTTATAGAATTTAACAGATTTTTTAATAATTTTTAGAGTTTTAAATAGATATTCTTTTTTTTCTTTAGAGATTTAATAGATTTTAAATTTTTTTTTAGATATCAATCTCATTTTAATAGATTTTTTTAAATAGATATAACTAGATATTATTTTTCTTTAATAGAATAGATTTTAAATAGAATTTAATGTTTTTTAGATTTTATTAGATTTTAAATTTTTTATAAGAATAGATTTTAAAATATATATTAAGGTGTTTAGATTTTATTAGATTTTTTATTGATTTTTCAAATTTAATAGAATAGTTTTTTTTTTAAAAAAAAAGGGATTAAATGTTTTAGATTTTATTTGATTTTTCAGATTTAATTAGATTTTTTTAAATAGTTTTTAGATATTAAATAATTTTTTCTGTTTTTTTAATAGGTTAATTAGGATTTTATTATTAATTTTTGTTTTAGGATTAATTAGGATTAATTAGATAGGTTAATTAGAATTTTATTAATTTTCGTTTTAGGATTAATTAGGTTTTTTTCAGTATTAATTTTGTTTTGTTTTTAGAGTTTAATCTTTGAGTTTAGTCCATTAATCACATTTCAGTCCATTAATCAGAGTCTGAATCCATTAGTGGGTCATTATCCATTTCATTAAGGCCCAAATCAAAAGTTCAGAATTACGCCACATGTCCTAGAAATACGCTGCCACGCGTGTATTCCACCTTTCAGCCACCTCATTTCTCAGACCCCACTCTCTCTGCCACCTAGCACCCCACGCGTCTTCCTCTCCCTCCTTCTCACTGCCACTTGTCCGTTTCTGACTCCACCACCACAACCCCTCACTGCAAGCTAGCCACGTGACTCCTCACCGGTCCCCTTCGCCGTCGGCCATGCAAACGCCGCCGGACCACCGCCCCTCCGTCGCAACCGTCATCAGAATTCGTTGAGACCGCCGGAAACTGCATTTTCCAGTTTTCTCATCATCTCAGCATCAATTTTCTTCATTCACCTCCATCCACCCCTCTCCGGAGAACTCATAGATCCGCCGGAAACTGCAAATTGCATCAACTTCATCCAATTCTTCATAGATTCACCGATCAACATTCAACCTTCATCCAAGAATTCCAGATCAGCAAGATCTTCATCTCCTACGACCAAAAACCTCCACAGAAACCCTCACGAACTTCATCAGAGTTCACCGTTAGAACGCGTTCATCAGTGTTTCGTCGGACGGTCAAGAATCGTCATCAGGCTATTCAACTCTTTCTAGAAGAGAACCTTCAAGTGTTCTTCAAGCGGCTTCCAGAGATTCAACAACCTTCAATACGTGCATCTTCAGCGATCTTCATCCAAATACCAAGAACATTCTTCGCCGAGATTTATTCGATCTTCCATTGAGTTCATCGCGGTTTCGACAGATTCTTCATTGTTCTTCAATTTTCTTTGAGTATCTTCGATCACCGACTTCAAGATCGCCATCAGGACTTCTCAATCTTCATCATCTCCAGAAAAGCTCCACCATCTTCATCTTTTTTCCAGGTTTTCTTCTTCGCTCCGAACTTGGTAGGATTTACCATTTGTTAGATGAAGAATTAGGCTGTGGAGTATTAGTTTGTTTGATAGAATTAGGTTAGAGATTAAAGTTTGATTTAGGGTGTTAGTCGGGTTGCAGTTTGTGTGAGGGCGAGAATGGAGAATCGGCGCTAGGGTAGGGAGAGTGATAGTGAACAGTGATAGAGGGAATGAGGTTAGGGTTTGTTGTTAAGTTGAGGTAGTAATGGATTTGGGCCTAGGCCCATGGGGGTCGTATGCTGTTTGTACTCCACGTTTTCCCTTGACACCCCCCTCCCCTAGCGTGGGATTTCGTTTGGGCCTAACCCAGACCTGCTATTCGCACCCCCCGTTTGGGGCCCAAACGTGAATCAAGGCGAGTCTTCGCTATCTGCACCCCCACGTTTGTTTTTTTGTTTTTTATTTTGTGTTTTTTTTTCTGAAGCAGTTTGGGCCCAGCGCAGTGATATCTGCACCCCCCTCCTGGGCCCAATGCATTTCTGAAGTGAAATATTTGCTGTTGCCACCCCAGTTTTAATTTTGTTTGGATTTTCATATTATTTGCATATAGTTTACTACAAAAATCATAATAAATCCAAAATTAATCAGAAAAATATTTCAAAAATACCTCCATGATCTTGGATTTATTTGTGATTTTATGAAAATAATAAATTTCATATTCACCAATTTTTCAATTTAATTTGATTTTTCCCATTCTATTAATTTCTTTAATTTTGTGCATTTGATAAATGTTTTTGTAAATTTGCTTGTGACCAATTGGTGAATAGTTTTGAGTTGATTCTTGTTGGGTTGATTAGATTAGAAGTATAGGTTCCCTTAGAGATTTATCTCACATTTTTGTGATTTAGTCTTGATTAGTTTTGAATAAGGAATATTAGGGTGATAGTAGTAGGGTTCAAACTCAACATAGGTGCATTATAACATTTTATTTTGGGTTTTTTAGCATGAATTAGGTTCTGGGACATATAGGGTATGTAGGATAGATGTATAAATCCCCTTAGAATTAATCTTATAATTTTAAATACTATATTGCTATTTTTAGTATATTTTACAAATGGAGTGTTTGTTTGGTGTTTCCACTTGGGGTTTATATTTGTTTGCCTCGGCTTTTGGGCTTTTCTATGGGGTATGGGGCTTGGCTTGAGCTTATGGAGCATGAAGACATAAAAAGAGAATATTGAAGATGATAATCAAATGTTGAAGCTTGAAGATTGTTTGTGCTTGGAGTTGATTGAAGACATAAGAGATAGGAGATAGGTAAAAGCATAGAATAGAACAAATTCCTTCATAAACATGGATAGCTTCCTTTGCTTCCATCCTTCCCAATGATTAAAAGTCCCTCCATGATATTCACATCCCTCCTTTGGAGGGATAAGTGGTTTTATCTAGGAGGTAGAGCTTTGTTCATAGACTTCCTTTGGTTGTCAATGAACTGTTTGACATTCAATTCATCTTGATAAATCAATTCTTTGCTGGAGTGCTTACCTTGAAGGAAGAAGCCATTGAAGATAGAGATGAAGATCAAAGGTTGACAAAGATGAAGATTATTCATGTCAAAACTGTGCAGCTGTTAAAGCTAGGGTTTACTGTTGTTTGGAGCTATCTGCTGTCTGATGCTGTCAACTGGTTAAGATTCTGTGCTTGCTTGAGCTTGGTGATTTCTTGGAGATGGAAGCTTGTTATAGCTTGGGTATCATTGGAGTTTGACTTTGGGGTTCATTGGAAGATTGTTGTTTATCAACTGTCAGAGTTGGATGTTTTAGAGCTGCTGCTGTAGTAGCTGGTGTGCTGTCAGAGCTGGTTTTGGGGTTTATTTTCTTTGCTGTATTGTTTGTTATTTTTCCCCTTAGGTTTGAAGTGAAGCCGTTTCACTTTGCCTATTATTTTTCAGGTTCGAGGTTGAGTGGGCTCCCTTGCCTCGCTTGTACTGTTGCATTCATGCATTTTACTGCTTTACTGTATATATGCTGCTTCTTTTCCATCTATCCCCTAGGATCTCTATTTCTCTCTGCGCAAGAGAGAAATATGACAGACATTAGGTGTCAATCCATGCATGACAACATTAGGATAGTTTTGATTCCCTTTTTAACCCTAGGATTTTAGAGCGTCATTCTCTTCTGTCTCAAAATAAGTTAAAACACAGTAATAAGATTTCAAACATCAATAAAAGATATTTCTTGTGTAAAAGACTGAAAACCAATCAAAGTGTCATTTTTATCCGCTTGGACCCGTAATCAGGAGAAAACCTTTTTCAGAAGGATAAAAAACAGTCAGACAAATTTGTGTCTTCCGTAGCCCGAACTACGTTTGCTCTGATCTTTCATGCTGTATGAAAGTACGTAGGCATAGGATGCGATATCCTAGCGAGCAACCTTCCCCTCCTTTCCCGTAGGTAGGCGAACTACGTTGACTCTGATTTCTCGTTCCAGACGGGAATACGTAGGCATAAAGTGCGATACTTTACCGAGTTATTTTATTTTCCTTTTAACCCCAGACCTGTAGAATAGATAGAATAACAATCCGTACTAGAAAACAAGCATGGATCCCGTCGAGTACGACGGACGTGAGGGGTGCTAATACCTTCCCCTTGCGTAACCGACTCCCGAATCCAGGATTTGGTTGCGATGACCATTCCTTTCCCGTCTTTGCGGTAGGTTTACTTCGAGCGTTTCCTTTCCCTCCTTTGGGATAAATAACGCACGGTGGCGACTCTTCTGTTCAGCCGGCGCCGATTTTCGCAGTAGCGACACCCGTGTTGACGGAGATTGTACCCGTGTTGACGGAGATTGTACCCGTGTTGACGGAGATTGTTACCCGTGTTGACGGAGATCCTTACCCGTGTTAATGGAGATCCTACCCATCGTTTAACCCGTGTTGACGGAGATTTTACAGATTCTTACCCGTGTTGACGGAGATTTTATCTATTGTGACCCGTGTTGACGGAGATGTGTACCCGTGTTGACGGAGATTGTTACCTGTTTTGACAGAGACTGTTACCCGTGTTGACAGAGAGTTTACCTATTCTTACCTATATTGACGGAGATTTTACAGATGTTTACCCATGTTGATGGAGATTTTACCTATTTTGACCCGTGTTGACGGAGAGTTCACCCGTGTTGACGGAGATTGTTGCCCGCGATGGACGGAGAAGTTACCTGTGTTGATAGAGTTTGTTACCTGTGTTGACAGAGATTTTACCCGTGTTGACGGAGTTATTACCCAAGTTCGTGCTTTACGTAGTGCAAATACCGGTAGTGTCAGAAATGTTCCCCGCATAATTGTTCGTTCAAGTCTTCGAATGTCAGATTAGCGCTTTCTATTTAGTGCTTCGCCCGTTTCCGTGGAAATGGAAGATCTAGGATAGTACGGGAATGACGCGCTTTACGTAGTGCCCGCTTTTTGTAGCGTATATTTGAAGATTGATTGTTGTTGATCTAGTTTGTTGATTCAATGCTTGTGGTGTCACACAGGTAGTTGATGTTGAAATCAGGTTCTGTATCGGATGATTGAGCAGTTGATGCCGTGACGACCGGATTCAGTTGTCTAGATTTTGTTCCCCAAGCAGTTGGTGCCGTTTATTTCTTTGGTTGGAAAATTTTTGGGTTCTCTGATATTCAACCGTCTTTTACCTCGATTGTCTGAAAGTCGTTCGCTTTTCATCCAATCAGGTCCAAGCCGCTTGAATAGGGGCAGTTGTTGCACCCAAAAATTTGCTTAACCTTTTCTCACTTGGTTTATGTTTCATTTCATTAGCATTGCATTGTTCTAGCATTTGCATAGCATAGCATTTAGTCATTTAGCAGGGGATCAAGTGTGGTTTATATCAAGGGGAGCTTGTCTAGAGGTCTTGTTCAAGCTTGAGAAGTCACCAAAATCATCAGAGAGGGTTCGGTTCTTGAGAAGTTTGTATGTTTATATGTGGTTAATCTCCTAAAGACCATCAGTGGGTTGTGAAGCCTTAATCATGGATAGGGTATGTGGATGGAGCTCATAGAGTTCCTTGAGGGTCATGGTGGAGCTCAATCAAGTCATTGTGCCAAGTGGGAAGAGCCACAGTTGAGGGTGTTGCAATTAGGGTTTTCATCTGAGTAGCCCTAAGTCAATTGTGCAATTGAAGAGGATAAAAGCTCAATTCTAAGTCTTTGTAATCATGGAGAGTTGTGTTGAGATACATGAGGTGATATACCAAGATCAATCCAAGAAGAATTCAAAGTGTGAGGAGTTGCTAAACTAGGGTTCTCAGGGTAAAATCCCCTATTTAGTGCCTAACTTCAAGACCACTTATCTCAAGATACAAGTTTCATATCCACTTTTGGCCAACATGAAACTTGTAGAGCAGG
The DNA here is from genome assembly GCA_963859935.3 of Lathyrus sativus. Lineage (NCBI taxonomy): Eukaryota > Viridiplantae > Streptophyta > Magnoliopsida > Fabales > Fabaceae > Lathyrus > Lathyrus sativus. The sequence goes on along the minus strand of OZ012735.1, from coordinate 684,187,614 downwards.
CTCTTAGCTTTAATTTGAGAACTAGAAGTTCTCCATTGGATTTATAGAACTCAATTTATGGTCCAGACAAGTTAGAGGTCATCAGATGAATGTGAAATTTGTTTGTGAAAGTTCACCAACTTCCAAGGAACTTTCGACCTATAAGCGTGTTTCTCCTAAACTTTTGGCCAACATGAAAGTTTTAGATATTGATCTTAGCTTTCTAAATTGTACTAGAAGACTTCCATCGGATTTGTAGAACTCAAGTTATGAGGTTTACAAGTCAATGGTATTTTGGGAAAGTAAGATTATAGGTCATTTGGCATTATAGGTCATTTTCACTATCTTGCAAGCTTCAAATGAAGTTTTGTCCAACACAAAACTTGCTCAAAATGGAATTTTTAGGTCAACCATGTACTCATGATGAATTGATTTGACTTAGGGTGAGACTTGGTTTGAGAAATTTGGAAAAATGGGGAATTTGAAGGCATTTAATTGAAAAATTCAAATTTAATTCATGTGTGCTCAAACAAGACAAGTGAGTACTCATTTTAATCAGAAAAATCATTTTGAGTACATGGGCAATATCGGAAAGTCATTTTGAGGCATATTTCATAGCATTTCAACTTGTTACTTCACAAATAAGTAACACATCAAACCATAGTCTTATGATGGAAACAAGCTCTCCAATTGATCTCTACACTTTCTACAGTTAACAAGCAAGGGAATTGAAGCTTCTTGGAGAAGTTTTTAGTGCAAATTCGTGCTCACCATGTTTGGAATTTTCAAGGAAAAGTGAAACTTGGATATTCTGATTTGGGCCTTCAATGGACCTTCAAAGCCCACAAACATCTTCTATATAAGTTCCATGATGGATTCAGATCAATTTTGGTGTTCATTTCGTGCCATAGCCAGAGATTGAAAGTTGAGTTTCAAGCTTCAAAGTGAAAATCGTGATTTCTGATTCAGAGCAATTCAAGGCAATTCAAAGCCACAAACATCTTCAGCATACTTCATTGAGTGGATCTGCACAAGATTGGAGCAATAAGAGCACCATAACTGCCTCAATTTGAAGCCACAAACTAGGTTTGAACAATTCACGATTACACTAATTCTAGCATGATCTAAGTAGAATTGACATGTGGTTAGGCTTTAGGAGAGATACTAGATGGATTCTGGATCAGAATTTGGAAGTTTAGAGACAAATTGAGTTGATATGTGATTTCTGTTTAGAGTTGAATTGGCCTAATCATGAGGTTTTAGCACGATCTAGATAGTTCATAATTATCTAGGAAGCATGAGGAGTAGATCTGTGGTTTTGGATTGAGGTTTGGTAATGATCAGAACTATGGAGCATTTTCTGTTTGTGTTCGAATTTCAAAATCTATAGGGAATTAGGAGAAATGAAGGTGATATTTGGAATCTACGTGGAAATTGGAGTGGAACTGTGTAAGATTTGTTAAGTTTTGGTGACCTGTAAATGATTGTTCGCCGGAGAAGACGGTGGCGCGGCCACCGGACCACCGTCTGGTTCGCCTGGACAGTTTTCCCTCCATCTGAGGTTTCAAACGAGGAAGATGACTCCCCACCCTTGGATCAACCTGAAACCTTGACTCAGTCCCCTCATCCAATGGCCACGACTTAACCTGAGATTTCCCTTTGACCTGAATGAAACGCTGCGTTTCATTTTTGAGGTGGCAGCACCAGATCCTTTAGATTAGGAGACTTAGTCCAACCATCCAACGCCCCTGACTTAATTCAGCATTTTTATTTTTTTCTTATTTGTTTTTTAATTCATTTTATTTTATTTTAATTGCTTTAATCTTGCAAAACTCATAATAAATCCAATATTGATCAGAAAAATAAAATAAAAATATGTCCATGCTCTAGATTTTATTTGTGTTTTTTCTGTGCTTTTACATTTGATTGTTGACTGATTTTCTATTTATTTGGCATTTTCTCATTTTATCTATTTTCTTTAATTTTGCATTTTTAATCCATCTTCTTTCTGATTTTTGTTCTTTCAATTGGTATGGATTCTTGTTGAGATTTTTGGCTAGCTGGTAGATTAGAGATGCATGATCCCTTAGGATTTAATTCAGATTTTTTAGACAACATTAGGTTCTGTTTTGGATTAGGATCTTTAGACCTTCCATTTTAGGGTTTTCATTTGATACCTTGTGATCTAGGATTTTTTAGGTGACCTTCCCATTTGATTTGATCCCTGACCTTTCTACTATAGGTCCTTAACCTTCTTAGGTTCCCCTAGAAAATCTTATAGGATTTTAGAAGTAGTTTTAGTATTTTTCATAGATTTAATACTTAGGCTAGTTTTAAGATGCTTTCAACATGACACTTGCTTTAGAATGACCTCATTGGTGGCCTTTAGTTTGTAATAGGTTTGCTAATCTTCTTTGATGGTGCCTTAGACCTGTTTAAGCTTTTGTTTGCTTGATTGTGGTGTTTGGTTTTGGTGTTTAGACTTTATTTTAGTAGCATTCTTTGAGCTTGTTCAATTAGGGTTAAGGAAGAGCCTAGTTGCTTTCTCTTTCTTCAAATAAACATGGATTGCTTTGATTTCTTTCCATTCTCATCCCATGATACAAGGTCCCTATGTGTAAGCCTCATCCCTCCTTTGGAAGGATGTGTGGCACTTCACAAGAGGTAGAACCTTTGAGGATGCCTATCTCAGATGTATGGTGGAGTGCCAGGATGGATTCCCTTGGTTTCCATCCTGCTTCCCATCATTAATCAATAATATTGATGTTAATTCTATTCCCTTTTGTTGGAGCTTGTTGAAGCATGAAGATGAAGACTTCTCTTGAAGAGGGCTTGGACTTGAGGTTGTTGGAAGACTGTTGTTTGTTTTGCTGTTTTTCTGCTTTGCTGTTGAGCTGCCTGTCTGTTGTTTTTGTCTGTTGTGTTTCCTGTTTGCTTGATTGTTGCTTGTGTGACTGTTTGGTGTGTCGCATTAGACTAGGTCTCATGTAGTTTGATTCTAGGCCTAAGAGAATCCTAAAGGTTGAGACTAGCTCCATTAGCTTGTCTGCATCTAGAGGTTGAGTCTATCTCCCTCTGCTTGACTGTTATTATCTGGCTTTGCTTGCTGGCTTAAGGTTGAGTCTGTCTCCCTTGCCTGTGTTTTGTGTGTTGCCTTTGGCCTTGCTTGCTCTAGAAGTTGAGCTCGGCTCCTTCTGCTTGTTTGTTGCATTGAATGCATTTTATTTACAGTTATTTCTTTACTGTTATTTCTTTTGTTGTTTCTTTCCTTTGCCATGTTCCCCTAGGAACCCTGACTTCTCTTGTTCAAGAAAAGTTATGACAGACATTAAGGTTCTAACCATGCATGATAACATTAGGTAGTTCCCTCCTAATCTCAACCATAGGTTCAATTTTGCATGACAACTTTAGGATTGGATCAGTTCCCCTTTAGTGCGTCTTTTCTCTTCTCAGTTTCAAACAAATCAAAATACAGTAATAAAGGTTAATTGATGTTGTACGCTACGAGCCTTAAGCTACTTGAGAAAGATTTGTTGGAGAGTTTCTTTCCAACATTCTGGATGTTTAGTATGGCACCCTTTGGGTGACATGCGACGCATTCACTCTCAGGTCATAGTCTCTAGTGCGATATCAGTTGCAAACATCCATAAAAAGACACTTCTTCTAAAAAAACAGAAAACAAAGATCAAACATCTTTTTGTCCTCTTGGACCTTTAATTCTTGGAAACCCTTTTCATAAGGAGAGTTTTGTTAACTCCTAGTTCTATCGCAAACGGTAAACGCCTAAGTCTTCGTCGAGCAAGCTGCATACACCAACTGCTAGAACCATCTGCTAGCCCTACTCGGATAAAAAAGACAAACCTGTGTCTCTCGTGTCTTGAACTACGTTTGCTCTGATCTTTCACGCCGTGTGAAAGTACGTAGGCACGAGATGTGATATCTCGGTGAGCAACCTTCCCCGTAACTTGTAGTTAGGCGAACTACGTTGACTCTGATTTCTCGTTCCAGACGGGAATACATAGGCATAGAGCGCGACGCTTTGCCGAGTCATTTTCTTTTCTTTTCAGACCAGCCCTTTAGTGTAGATAGATGTAATCAACCCGTCAGATAAACACAATAAGCATGGATCCCATCGAGTATGATGGACGTGAGGGGTGCTAATACCTTCCCCTTGCGTAACCGACTCCCGAATCCAGACATGGTTGTGATGACCTTGTCTTATACCTTTTTATTAGGTTTTTTCTGATTGTTTCCTTTCCCATTCTGAGGGATAAATAACGAAAGGTGGCGACTCTCCTGTCTTTGCCGGCACCTTATTTTCGCAGTAGCGACAATAACCATAAAGACAAACAACTACATGTAATTCAAACAAGTTTAATGCAAGCAAGTAGAAACTTGAGGCAAGCATGTTATAATGGAACAAAAGATGTCAAATGTAACAACATGAGACCAATAATTGTGCATTAATGACAATCAAGTACAAGTAAGAAAACAAGAAGTGTTACAACAGATCAAGTAAGAAGTTCAAAGTTTTATAGGGGGAAGATACAAGTTCATGGTTACAATCAAGACAAGGCAAGTCCTATGTGTTCTAACAAGACACCTTAAACAAGAAGAGAATATATGAAGAGTATACTCAAGAGGCTACAACATCTAGAGGTAGCACAGTTCACAATGGTAATCATTTAGATGTGTCACAAGAAGGGATTTGGATGTAACAAGATTTTGATTCAAGCACAAATCAAACACTCAAATGGGTTAACAAACATGTATACACCAAATGCAAATCAATTTCACAAGATTGAGTCAAAAAGAGATTTGAAAGTGACTAAAGGAATGTAAGGTAAAAACCCTAAAAAAGTGTGAAGCTTTCAAATGATATAAAGTATTTCTAAGATGTAGATCCTTGAATTCTTTTATCACTACATAAAAGTAGGCAAGATTAAGAATAAAATGAAAAAAGAGTGGATCAAAAATGATTAAAAAAAAATGACAAAGTTATGACATTTTGAAGTTTTTGAAGAAAATATAGAAAATGAGTGTTAAAAATGAAGGAAATGCTTCACCCATGGGTTGAACCCATGACATGTGGTTCAAAGGCTCAAAACCTCACCACTTTAGCCAACACGCGCAGGTGATATTCCATGGAAAAGGGAGTCAAAATACTAAAACATGATAAAAACCAGAAATTAGCAAAAGAGTTTTCCTCCTCAGGGATCCAACTCAGGAAAGCATGGGTGACAAGATACATGTGCACGCAAGTTGCAACCACTGGGGTGGCGATACATCCAGTGTATCAAGCTACCCCAATAATACATGAACCTCAAAAGTCATATATTTGGGCAAGAACTCAAAGGCAAGCCAAGGAGCCAAGTCAAAGCGGATTGATTTCAAACTTGATCAAAACTAAACCAAATTTAACAAAATTTGATTCTATTTCACTTGAATTTTAACAAGGAACATGATGGTGCTGCTAGTTTTCAAAAATAATGCACACATGGTGCAATTCGAAGGCAACTGCAAAATGAGAGCTTGACATGCATTTTCACAATTAGAGTTCAAATTAAACACATTTTAATCAAAAGGGCAGCCTGCACACACTCTAAATATCATATATAAGAGGTTCAAACAGCAATGAGGCTCAAACTTAAAATAGATCAGAAAGTGATACATGAGTTACAAATGTTACGTGAGTTGTCATGACAAGTTCAAATACAGTTGTGGCAGACTTTAGCCAAACAACAATCATAAATTACTATAACTAGCAGGTATATGAGTTTTAAACATAAGTTAGTTTAAACATACATGGCCTCTTTCTATAGTTCATAGTGTCTTGTTTTGTTGGGAGGTAGAATGATGAAAATAGGCTGAGAAAACCCAAAACAGTTTGGACAGGAAACTAATACATCACTCCATCATGCTTCTTACAAATACAAATGCATACACATGGTTTTCAAACCAAAGTCAAGTTGATCTAATCCAGAAACCAACACTATTGTATATGATCAGCAATCCTGAATCATTTCAAGTAGCAGTAAATACACATTATGCAAAAATATTATTCATGAGTCCAAGACCTATAACTAAACTCTAACATAATCATCAAAGCCACATCCAAACAGAAACAGTTGTAGGATTCATAAAAAGAAAGACACACACAAATTCAATGCATATTTCACATGATGGTCACAAACATGTACATACAAACACAAACACATGACTTAAAGGTTCTATGCAATTCCAACTAAATGCATATAAACAAGAAAGGAAAAGGTTAGAAGTCACCTACCTCTTGTAGTATTCAATGTAAGCAAGCTGACTAGCTGGAAATTCTTTGAGTAATTGATCCACTCTCTTGATGCAAGCTCAGAACAACCCTTCCTCAAGTTGGTCTCTTACAAGAAGAAGTTACTTCCTTTTGAAGCAACAAGTAACCCTTGATGACAGATTTCAAAAAATGGTGTTGCAGCTATTTTTTAGTGTCTTGGACAGTTAGTACAATATATATTCAAGGTGTCCAAGGTGTCAATAGACCTAAAACTGATCTAGGTAGTGAATGATATTGTTTTATGCAGGAAAGTTAACATTCATGGTGTGAGGGGTTGACTTTTTGTGTTATGGTGTTTTTGACTGATTTAGTGATTGGAACACCTTCCAAATATGGTTTATGGATTGTGTGGATGGTTTATAGAGTGTTTAGAAGGATGGAAAGGGTTCTGGTGTGGAGTTTGATCAAGACAGCTTTTTGAGGTTTTTTCAATGACTTTTCTTCACTTTCAAGCAAGAACAAGGCAAGGTGAGAGCTTGTTTGTTTTGGAATTTTAGAGTATGCTCTGGTGTCTGTTATTCATTGAGGAAGCCTTTATTTATAGGCAAGGCAAGGGTTTGGACAGACTTGGCATTTGGCTTGCAAGTTGCCTTTTTGGAGGGAAAATCTTGGCAAAATCAAAGTGTGATGTCTTCTGCAGATCTTGCTTGCTTCCAATTCCCTCTAGCCTCATAAACCATCTATATTTGAGCTATTAGGAAGTGACCATAGAGGTAGAAAAGGTAGATCCTTCATGCTGCAGCCAAAAGCAATCTCTCTCCACTTGTACCTTTGTACTTTCTTTCATTTAAATAATGATCTTGGACAAATCTTTAGCCATGCTTGTAGATTCTTCTGATTTTTCTCATTATACACCCTTAAACATCACATCAGATGTTAATCCATGGTTGGAAATCACTTACATAGTTGGGAAGTTATTTTATGCCAAGTTTTGACATTATGCATTTCAAGTGTTTTGACCCAACTTGTCTCCTTCGAACCTCCTAGCTCACAAATGCTATGGAGGAGTTCTTGTATGTTTTGGAAAGCCCTCGTTATTCTCTACAACTTTCATGTTTTTGGAATTTTCAAATTCCAAGTGGAACTAGGTCAAAAACACCCTTGAAGTTGGCTGAAAACATGACTTGAAAAGTGTTAAAATGTGAAATTTCACTAAGTGTTTTTCCCCTCTTGTAATGATTTTGATCGTTACTCCAAATCTATTCATTTTTTTTGCATATGGGTCACTTTTACACTTTTGTAGGAATTTTTAAGACCTTTCCAACAAGCTTTGAACCACTCCATTTGGATGTGTGGTTAAAAAGTTATGGTCTTGTCACTTTCAAAATCCTAATTCCCGACTTTTTTGATTACTCTTCAATCCTTGATCCAATGGTCACAAAATTTCATGAATAGATACAATATATCATTAAGAACATATTTGATTTCAACTTTAGGGTCAAAACCCTTTTGGTCAATGAGTTGACTTTTCAGTCAGACGAACCAATCGATCGGAAAACCCCGAATCAATTGTTGGTGTTCTGGGTCCTTTGAGGTCTTGAGACTTCTTGGGTGGACTTCAATAAGTCATAGAAGCTTCATGGACCATGATTATATCATTTTAATACTATTTAAATCAAAATTTAAACCATAGTTGACTTTTCCTTATTAGAAACCCTAATCGAGAGTCTTGGACTGCACTGCTCTTGATCTTTGGGTGACAACCTCAAATTAAATTCATACTTGATCCAATATAATATATTTGATGGTGTAGGGTCTTGTTTCATGGAGAATCAATCCAAGACATTGATTGATCAAACCATCAAAACCCGGATTACTGACTGCATGGAACCCTAATTCATCTGCATCTTGACAAAGACAAACTTGAAACAGGTTAAGGTTAGATAAACAAATGATAATGCTCCTAGAAAGATGATGAAAATATAAGGGTCAAAGTTTGGGGTACAACAACCCGAGTACGCGTCCGTAAAGGATAACAGTTTAAAACTTGCAAAATTGTCGACGAGTTTGTCGATGTTAGGTAATGGGTAAGCATCTTTGGGGCATGCCCGGTTGAGATCAGTATAGTCAACACACATCTTTCATTTTCCATTATGTTTCTTAACTAGTAAAACATTGGACAACCAGGTTGTGTACTAGGCTTTCGATATAAAAATTTCCTTTAGGAGGTCTTTTATAGCTTTTTCAGCAGCCTCCGCTTTCTCAGGAGACTGCCTACGCCTACATTGAATTACGCCCTAACGGCCGAATCTATGGTGAGGTGGTGGCATGATACGTAGAAGTCGAGGTTGGGCATCTCTGCAACGCTCCAAGTGAATAGGTCAGCGTTCTCCAGGAGGCAGGCTTTAAGTTGTTTCCTCTCCAAGTCAGGGAGTCCTGTGCCAATCTTCACGCTTCTTCCTAGGTCGTCTCCGAGCGTGATGATCTCGAAGTCTCCATCTGGAATGGGGCACGTTGGGTGGGAGAGCTACCCGTTGTCTATTGGAGGCGCGTCTTTGAATTCTGCGCTCTGCTCCTGCTTGCTAGGGAAGCGGCTATCGAGGTCGATGGAGTTGACGTGAGGGAATCGCTTATGCTCCTCGGTTCAGGTTGGCCTGCCGGTTGACTTGAGGGACGTTGATCGAGTTGATCCCTTTGAGTGCTTCCTCGAAGCATCTTCTAGCCACCTCAATGTCCCCGTGGAGGGTGACAACCCGCCCTTTGGTCGTGTATTACTTCATCTTCAGGTGGACTATAGATGGTACCACAGTCAGTTCAGCCAAGGTCGGCCTTCCCAGGATGCACTGGTACAGGGAGGGGCATTCAATTACCAGGAAGCGGACCTTCACTTATCTGATCGTCCCGTCCGCCCCGAATGTGACGAGTAGTTCAACGTATCCCTAAGGCTTAGTGGTGGCATCGTTGAAACCCTAGATGTCAGAGCCGACATACGGGGTCAGGTGGCTCTCGTCGAGCTAGAGGGTCATGATCAAATGCGCATACATTATGTCCACTGAACTCCCTTGGTCGACTATGATTCAGCGTACGTCGAAGATCACCATTTGAGCCCTGATCAGGACGGGAATGCTGGAGTTAGGTGCACCCCTGGGAAGTTCCTCGAGGTAAAAGGTAATCAGGTTTGATTGACCTTTGAACTTATCAAGGGTTGCGTTCATCTTCGATCTCTTTTCGATGAGTTCCTCAAACTTCCTCTTGACCGACCCGACTGATAGCTTGCTGGGCCTACTGCCACATATGACCAGGGTGGCGGGGAAGTCCTCCCACGGGCTGTGGGCGGATAAGGGTCTGGCAGGGTTGCTAAAAAGGAGGAAATCTTCTAATCGGGAGACACAAAGGGCGACCTGTAGCCCCACTTCGTCGGAGGGAGGTGTGAGGAGCGTGTACTCAGTGAACCTCCCCGTTGGTCCCCTCTGCTTGCGGGTTCGGTCTTCTCTTCTCCTTTCCCCGCTTCACTGAAGAGGAGCGACCTCCTCATGCCTGGCGACCCTGAAGTCCTCCTGGTTCCGTGTGTCACAGGCGGTGCTCGCGGCCTCTATCTCCTCATACTGGATGTATGATTGGGCTTTATGGAGAAGGGCATTCAAGGTACGGGGATGTTCAATCCCAACGGCCTTGGTGAAGTCAGAGTGAGGTCTTATGCCTCTCTAGATTAGGAATTTCTTCATGTCATCCATGGTGGACACCTGGACGGCCTTTCGGTTGAACCTCTCTATGTAATCTCAGAGAGGTTCGTTCCTTCCTTGGATAATGGCTTCCAGGGCTACCTCGGTATTCGGATGGCGCCGAGAATTCTTGAAGTGCATGGAGAACTGTCTCTGCAGTTCGCCCCAGGAGGTGATGGATTCTAGTGCGAGGCGTTTGTACCACGCCATGGCACTCTTCCTTAGGGTAGTGGAAAAAATCCTGCACTTGATGGCTCCCCGCATGTTCTGATAATCGAGCATCGTGTTGATTCTTTCTATGTGTTCGTCCGGGTCAATCGTGTCATTGTAAGTTACCAAGGACGGGGGTTTCTCCATCCCGACAAGTAATGGGGCCTCCCTGGTGGCCCTACATAATGGCGAGCGCTGAACGTCTTCGTCACTCCTGACAGGCAACAGTGAGGGGGAGACTGATCCCTGGTTGTTCCTGTTTCGTTGGGGAGGACTCTTCGGTCGGGCTCTTGGTCTGGAGGCTCCCCCTTCGGCCTTATTCTTCTTCTGAACTGGGGAGCATCGTTCCTTCCGGGAGGGTGACTGGTCTCACTTTTGGGAAGCCAATTGTTGTGGTCGCTCCAAATGAGGGTGAAGCCTAATCGGTCAGGGAGAGGGGCTCTGAGAATTGTCGATGTGCCGCGTCCTCTGCGGGGGAGGAGAGGGGATATTGGAAACTGGGCGACAATGTCTCTGCGGGGGAGAGCGCGATGGTCGTTCCCGCTCGAGCATCCCTATTCGCTCGTTCTGATGGAAGATCATCAAGTTAGTCTGGTTGATCCCTGCTAACAGAGCCACCATGGTAGGGTCGGCGCTAGCTGGCATGGAGATAGGCTGGTAGACAGTCGGGTTGTCGAAATGCTGGGTAACATTGAAGGTCGCATCTTCTGAGGAGGGAGAGGCGGTGCACCCGTCCCTGTAGTCGCGTTCTTCGTTGCAGACGATCGCGTTGAGGTCGTGCCGTCTCTGTTGGTGAAGGGGATGAAGGCAGTTTCTGGAGCATTGTCATCGCGTGGGCTGGCCATGATCAGAATGGAAGTTGAAGGTTACTTTGGTTCTTAAGCTTCTATGCTTGGATAAGAGAAATAACGGGGAAGCAAAGGATTCCCACAAACGGCACCACTGATCTCACCTGATCAGAAAGGAATTAGTAGCTTGCCATGCGTTGTGAGCTGTTGCCTTCAACAGTGTTGTAGAGACCACGTAATCTTTAGATATACACACCCTTTGATTAGAACAACAAGAATGGATCATGTTGAGTACAACAGACGCGAGGGGTGCTAACACCTTCCTCTTGCATAATTGACTCCCAAATCTTGAATTTGGTTGCAAGACCATGTTCACTCCCTTTTGAGGCTTTCTCAATGTTTTTCTTTCCCTGTTGAGATGAATAAAGTTCGATGGTGACTCTGTGTCTTTGTTGGTTGTTTTTTCAGGTACCGAAAAATATCACTATGAAACAGAAACTTGAAGTGGACACTACTACAAAATTACCTTTCGTAATGCCACCAAATTTTATTTCACCACGATTAAAGCATTCAGTGGTATGGAATCTATTCAATTAAGCACTTTCCTTTTATTTTCACTTTTAAGGTCACTTTTCACCACTGTTGGAACTTCTAACCGTGGTGAAAAGTGACGTTTGGTCATGAGTTCGAATCCTAGCACATAGAGTTTTATTTATTTATTTATTTTTAAGCCACTGTTTACCACGGTTGGAACTTCCAACCGTGGTGAAAAGTGGTGCATGGTCATGAGTTCGAATCTTGTTGTTGTTGTTTTATGCTGCATTTTATTTTATTTTATTATAGACATACAAAAACGGTTATTTAATACAACAATTGTTGTATTAAACGCGTTATTCACCATTTTTTTTCCAACCTGTACTAACATTTTATTTTATATTATTAAAAGACATACAACAACGGTTATTTAAAACAACTGTTATTGTATGTAGCGCGTTGTTTACATTTTTGTTTTCTATCCTCTACTAACATTTTATTTTATTTTATTAAAAGACATACAACAACGGTTATTTAATACAAGCATTGTTGTATGTAGAGCGTTGTTCACAATTTTGTTTTTTCAACCTGTACTAACATTTTATTTTATTTTATTAAAAGACATACAACAACAGTTATTTAATACAACCGTTATTGTATGTAGCGCGTTATTAACATATTTGTTTTTCCAAGTTTTACTAACATTGCGCGTTATTTAATATAAATCTTTGTCGTCCATAAACAAATCCTTATCGTCCATTTAGTGATTATCAACACTCAAAACACTACCATTAGTGATCCGCGTGAAACCTAAAACTTAGACGAACTTCCAACTTATACAAACTTTATCTTCTACCTCCAATTATCATCTTTCATTTACGACACTATATTTCTCCACTAAATCAAGCTCCAAAATATTATTTCTTTCATAAACAAAACTCGAAAACATAATTTCTTTCATTAACAAATTTCATAACTCCATCATCTCTTCTCCAACTTAAATGAGACAAAGAAAGTATGGATTTAAGTTAGCAGTGTTAGTTGTTTTTTTTTTTTTGTTATTGTTGTTTTTGTTTTTGTTGTTCTTGTTGTTATAATGGTTGTTCTTGATTTTTTTGATGTTGTTGTTATTGTTGTTCTTGTTGTTTTTGTTGTTCTTCTTCTTGTTCTTCTTGTTCCTCTTCTTATTGTTGTTGTTGTTGTTCTTGTTGATATTGTTATTGTTGTTATTGTTGTTACTCTTTTTGTTTTTGTTGTTTTTGTTGTTGTTCTTGTTGATGTTCTTGTTGGTGTTCTTGTTGTTGTTATTGTTGTTCTTACTGCTGTTAATGTTCTACTACTGCATTTTTTATTAATTTTATTAAAAGACATACAACATTGGTTGTTTAATACAACCATGATTATATGTAGCGCGCTATCCAGTTTACTACCACGGGCAATAGACCGTGATTGTAAATAACCTACTTACAACCACACCCTACCTAACAACGGTTGTTCAACCTTTATTATAGATCTTTCGCAACCGTCGTTATATGAGCTTTTTGTAGTAATGGGAACGTTGTGTCTAGGAAAATTCTTGTGTTAAGATTAATATGAGATCTTGTGATTCTATGAGTTTAGAGTGTTCTGCTACAACAAAATAGATATCATATTTAGACCTATGTTAGCTTAAGCATTAAGTAAATTTGAAGTTTTCAACGTTGTCTCATTATTCGTCGTAAGCAAAAACTCTGTACATTTAATTTCAAAACAGTGGAACACCCTAAACTGGACCGGACTAAGCGCAAAGCGATTACGAAAGCACTGAACCATTATAAAATTAGTGTGTAGTCTCTCTCTCTCTCTCTCTCTCTCTCTCTCTCTCTCTCTCTCTCTCTCTCTCTCTCTCTCTCTCTCTCTCTCTCTCTCTCTCTCTCTCTCTCTCTCTCTCTCTCTCTCTCTCTATATATATATATATATATATATATATATATATATATATATATATATATATATATATATATATATATATATATATATATATATATATATATATATATATATATATATATATATATATATATATATATATATATATATATATATATATATATATATATATATATATATATATATATATATATATATATATATATATATATATATATATATATATATATATATATATATATATATATATATATATATATATATATATATAATCAGTTTTACATTCTAGCATATCCTTTGCATGCCTTAGTTTTTGCTGCTTATTATCTTTTCATGATGATAGATGTTATTTGCTTGTAGTGTTTTATTATCTAAGCACATGTCTGCGAAAGATTTAATTGCTTGAATATTCTGTTTGTAGATAATTAGTGAATGTAATCTTGTAGTTAAATTCATCAT